>PQXP01000317.1:0-31893 GCA_002973495.1 Apiotrichum akiyoshidainum
ACCGACTTTATGCCCTCGCCCCCTGCTGCTGGCTTTGACGATTACGCCTACAACAGCGGCAATGCCGAAGCTGGACCGTCGCGGGCTCGTACTCGCCACGGCATCGAGATGGAGGAGGAAGAAGACCCGGCCGATGAGGACCTCTTCCAGCTGGCCAAGAGCTACTTTGACATTAAAGAGCTCGACCGTGTCGTCCACACACTGAAGGGCGCCCAGGGTGTCCGCCCCCGCTTCCTGCGCAACTACGCCGCCTTCCTCGTAAGCTGTCATAAGATGAATCAAAGCTGACAATAAGAGCGCCGACCGCAAGGCTCAAGAGTCCCTCCCACACTTTCTGGACACCAAGCAGGAGCGTCACGCGCTTTTCCCGATGCTCAACCCGATATTGGACGAGCTCACTGGCGAGACCGAGCCGTATCTCGTCTACCTCCGCGGCCTCGTGCACATGCGTCTCGAGCAACGTGCTGAGGCAATTAAATGCTTTATCCAGAGCGTAAAGGAGAAGCCGTACAACTGGAGCTGCTGGAGCCAGCTGGCACAGCTTGTCGACTCTGCGGATAAGGTGCGTTGCGGGCTGGGCCAACGCTAACGCGCAGTTCATTGAGCTCAAGGAGCAGCTGCCCATGTCGCCCATGCTCACCTTCTTTGCTATCAACGTCATGCTCGACCTCCACACTGCGACCGACCTTATCATGACAATGATCACCGAGCTGCAGCAGATCTTCCCTGACAGCATCCACCTCAAGGCCCAACAGGCGATGGTGTACTACCACATGAGGGGTAGGGTAATACGTCCGTGGAGTGCTAACGACCAGACTTCCCTCGAGCCGAGAAGCAGTTTGACACCGTGCAGGCCCTGGACCCGTACCGCATGGAGGAGGTGGACGTGTACTCGAACATGCTCTACGTCATGGACAAGCGGGACAAGCTCGGGCAGCTAGCGCACGAGTACGCCGCGATCGACCGTAACCGCCCCGAGGTGTGCTGTCTGATCGGTGAGTTTGGATCATGGACAGTCTAACTTTCAGGAAACTACTACTCGTCGAGGTCCGACCACACCAAGGCCATCACGTACTTTAAGCGCGCGCTCATGTTCAACCGCGACTACCTGCCGGCGTGGACGCTCATGGGCCACGAGTTTGTGGAGCTCAAGAACACACATGCTGCTATTGAAGCGTACCGCAAGGCCATTGATGTCAACGCCAAGGACTATCGCGCATGGTATGGTCTTGGCCAAGCGTACGAGCTGCTCGAGATGCCGATGTACGCGATCGACTACTACAACCAGGCGACGTCGCTCCGGTACGTCCAATGACGCCAGCTACGAGCAACTTCAGCTGACATTCAGTCCGTACGATTGCCGTATGTGGGGCGCGCTGGCCTCGGTGTACGAGGGGCTAGGCCGGATCCAGGACGCGATCGCGGCGCACACGCGCGCGCTGCTCGGTGCCGACCGCTCGCAAACGCCTGAGCACCTCCTGAAGCTCGCGGCACTGCACGCCAACCTCGATGCGCAGCGCGGGCACCCGCCCGGCGTGGAAGCAATCAGCTACCACCGCAAGATTCTCGCGCTTGGCCAGCGTGAAGGCACCGAAACGGCCGAGCTCGCTGGGAGCTACATTGCAGTGGCAGAGTACGAGATGCGGCACGGCGCCAAGGGTGGTGAGCGCGGAGACTGGGCGCTCGCGGCGCAGTACCTGGACAAGGTGGCGGTCAGCCACGCGCCGCAACGCGAAAAGGCCGAAGAGCTCAGGCGCGAACTGCGCGTCAGGGAGGCGCGCATGTGAGTTTGCTGAGCAGAGCACGAAGCAGGGGGCAGAATGTTTGTACGATTATTGCATGTCATGGAGTGTCATTGTTCGAGTTGGCAGAACGGTGGGGCAGCGGAGATGGAGTGGCGACAACCAGTCTCAATCTAGCTCTGTTGAAGCCGCTCGCTCGGCGGAGGGAACAGACTGCTCGCACATGTGTCCCCTTAGACGCCCATGGCGAGGTCGCTTGGTCGTCGCGGCATGTTCTCACACGGAGTTGAGATTGCGCTGACGCTTACTGATCTTGCCGAGCTCTGCAAGGAGGCACCCAGAAGAGGTGGATCCTTCCTTGCATTGCAGCTGAAGTGGCCGCCACGACGATCCAATGACTACACTGGTGACCGGGCGTCCTCTCTGGTCCCTATGTCTGTTGCGCTCTGAGAACATCGTCCCAAGGAATGTTTACACGTTTACGACGAGGTGATTGCTCTGCTACTATCGGGCGGTGGAAGACAGGTGTCGCAGACAGGTCGGCCCTCTGGCGACCCCGTTCAGATTCTCTCTCCGTCCGCATTCCAGCCTTTCCTGCTCGCAACACCTTCCGAGACCCTTCCCAAATAGCAGTAAAGAGAATACAGAACACGCCCGGCCTCGACCCGATACGAGACCGCCGCATTCCCCGCCGTCCCCCACACACGACGCCTTGCGCCCGTCGACGGCGACTGGGTACTGCCTGCCCACGCCTTGACGCCTTGGGGCATCGTCGTCGGGTCGGGAAAGGACACGCCCGGGCCGTGGATCAAATGAATCGCAGCGATGCCCGCGCAGTGCACACACGCACGGCACACGCCCTTTCGATAGATGGGCGGGATGCCGGCGACTCGAGTCGACAGCGTTAGAAGGACGCCAGGCCCTCGCCACTCGCTGCCGAGTCGGTGGCGACTGCTGAAACTCGCAGCGCGCATGCGGGCGGGCGTGCCCACAGTGGACAGTGAGAGAGGCTGCTGCGCTGCTCGCAAGCGACTTTCATGCACAGTAATGAGTGAGTGAGTGAGTGAGTGAGCGTTTCATAAGAGAGAGCAGCAGAGGAGGCTGCTGCGGCCCGCTCGGCGGCGAGGCTCCAGGCACGTCCGCTCGTTGCCCCGCACCAGGACTCGGCCGGGTTTATCTAACTCTGTTCGGGTTCGGCCCACCACCCTCCCATTGCCATTGCTTGTTCCGTTCACTACTGTTGCTGTTGTCCTCTCCTCTTCTCACACCTCCTCCCACCTCCCACCTCTCTTGCCTTCTTGTGACCATCTCTCCCGCTCGTCACCTGCCGCCCTCGTGCTCGTCTCGCTCCCAGCATTCTTGATCCGATCTCTGTCACCCCCCCCGCCAACGCCCACACCACACCAACCCCACACCACCCTCACCATGGCCCTCATCAACGCCAAGCCCTTCCGTCTCGCGCTCCTGCAGCTCGCGGGCCTGAACGCCTCCAAGGCCAACAACATTGCCGTCGCGCGCAAGGCCGTCGCCGCCGCCGCCGCGTCCACCCCCAAGCCTGACCTCATCGTCCTCCCCGAGGTCTGGAACTCGCCCTACGCCGTCACCGCCTTCCGCGAGTACTCGGAGCACGTCCCGCACGTCAAGGACGGCAAGGAGGTCGAGAGCGACGAGGGAGAGTCCATCACTGCCCTCAGGCAAATGGCCCGCGACGCCGGCGTCTGGCTCATTGGCGGTGAGTCCATGGCTGCGCAAAGAAGATCGCGGACACGACAACAACAACACGCGAAGGCGATGGAGCGGGGGTTCGCGGAGAGCCATGAGTGTTGGCTTAGATTGGTTGCTCGCGAGCCGCGGACTGATGCGCTCTACGCCCACAAGTTGCTTGTCCCCGCTTGCTCCCACAGCCCATTCCATTCCGATTGACGCTTACCCACAGGCTCCATTCCCGAGATCGAGGCCGGCACCGACAACATCTACAACACATTGACCGCGTACGACCCCGAGGGTGAGCTGACCCCTCATACTGAGCTAATAGTCAGGCAAGATGGTTGCCAAGCACCGCAAGGTCCACCTCTTCGACATTGACATCCCCGGCCGCCAGACCTTCAAGGTACGTGTTCTGGCCTGCCTTTTCCATTCCACACTCCTGGCGCGCCAGTGGGGCATACTGTGTCCTTTGCGGACGCGCCGGCGACTGGGGCTGGGTGCTGAGAACTGGGAACTGGGAACTGTCCGGACCGGAAAACTGGCTGGGCTCTGCTGCCTGGGGCCTGACAGAAGCGTCGGATGTCGGGAAGAACATATCCTAAGGTTCGATGGCTTCGCGGTCTGATCCAGATCAGACCTCGATCGCCCGCTATTCCCGACGACAATCCTCGCAGTTTCGGTCATGCCTTGACGCCCACGGTGTGCCCCGCACCTTGCTCAAGTACAGTGTTCGCACGCCAGCGACGTCCCCTCTGTGCTGGTTGTGTGGCTGGCGCTGGCGCTACTGCTGTTGCGCCTTTTGCATGCCAAGGCTGGCGATACTATATTGACAACACACTTACACGCTTCACAGGAGTCGGAGACCCTCTCGCCCGGTACATGGCTGACCTCGTTTGAGGCGCCGTTCGGCAAGATTGGTCTCGGTATCTGCTACGACATTGTAGGTGGCGCGTTTTTCCCGCTTGCTCACGTAACAGCGTTTCCCCGAGATGGCCATGGTTGCTGCTCGCCAGGGTGAGTTTGAGTTGCGGATCGGCCAGTGGAGCCCGATGGCTGCAACATACAAGCTATGATGTCGCCTTCGGAGCTCCACGATCGCCACAGCCCTCTGTATACACCCGACTGACTTTCAGGCTGTGTGGCCATGATCTACCCCGCCGCGTTCAACACCACCACCGGCCCCATGCACTGGACACTGCTCCAGCGCTCGCGGTGGGTGCTGCAACCTATTCAGAAGCTGACCCGCCAGTGCCAACGACAACCAGATGTTCGTTGCCATGTGCTCGCCTGCCCGCCACCCCGAGGCCGCCTACCAGGCTGTGAGTATGGGACATGATACGTGGATCTCATATCCCCGTCATTATCCCTGGCCGCGGCTACCTAAAGCTCTTCCTTCAAAGCCGATGACTAACTCAACTCGCAGTACGGCCACTCGTCGGTCGTCAACCCCCTCGGCGACGTCATTGCCGAGGCCGACGAGAAGGAGGCGATTGTCTACGCCGACATTGGTAAGCTACTCTGGTATGGGCATTCCAGCTAACGCCAGACTCTGAGCTTCTCGCCACAACCCGCCGCAACCTCCCGGTCACCATCCAGAGGCGGTTCGACGTCTACCCCGACGTCGCTGGCTCCAAGTAAACGGCCAGCCGGGTGTTGGGAAGGTATTTGGTAGCTCATCTGATCTGAAAGTCGAGGCCGATGGCGGTGCATGGCTGTAGCATGGTCCAAGATACGAAAACACGGGCACCGGTGCACACGAACACACGACCGCGTCGTGCGGCTGGGCCGCTGCTGTGCGGTGGTTGTCCCTCTTCCTTTGCTTGCTTTCTCTCTCGCTCTCTCTCTGCTGTTTGGTCTGAATTCCATATGTAGTTTCTCTCTCGGGTTTCTAGGGTTTTTGAAATCTACATTGATTGCATGCAGTAGAAGTGACTGTGAGCGAGCAGCTGCCGCGGCTGGCAGTGGTCCCAGTGCCACGAATGTGAAAAACTGACCCACAGAGACCCCAGCCCTGGGCTGGTGAAGCGGGATCAAAATTCTGGTGTCTCATGCCACGCGTTTAGACTGCCCGGATCCGATTTCCATTCAGTGCTGCCTGTGGACTTTTGCGCGCTCCGAATCCTGCTGGCTCTGGGCTGCTGGCTGCTGGCTCTGGCTCTGTACTCGCCACCGTTGTCGCTTTCCTCATCGCCCGACTTTATTATATCAGTAGGAACAATACAAAAAAAGAGGCCGTCTCACATCTCCCCCCTCGGCATCCTCTCTCCCTCACCACTCTAGACTTAGACACCCCCTCCCACAATGTCGTCCAACGAAGAGGTGCGTTTTCTTCACTGCTACTGCTCCCCTCGACTCGACGCCCATCGCGCTCGTGCTCTATTCTCCACTCGCACAGTGGCGGGGTAGAGCACGATCCTGGCTGTCTTGTCAGCGCAGTAGCAGTAGAATCATCACCGCCCTCCATTGTACACAGCTGACAGTCCCAGACCGACCAGGCCATCGAGGTACGCCGCCGCTGCCGCTGCAACTGCAACGACACCTGTCGCAAGCAGGCCTCATCCCGAACAGAACTGACATGCAGATCTGGCGCTACCGCAAGCTCCTCGGCATGCTTGCCGCCTCGCGCGGTGCCGGTACCTCGTGTATCACCCTCATCATGCCTCCCCGTGAGTACTTTGTTGGTGTGATTTGATTTTCGACATGTCGGCCGAGATGGAGATGGAGCTGGGGGTGGGGGAGGAGATGCAGGTGGAGATGGGCAGGCGCGCATGGCTGCTGGATGCGGCGGAAGGGTCCTGTCGTGGATGTTGGATCCAACCTCCAAACGCCCAGAGATCTCACCCGCAAACATCGCCGCCGCGCACAGTTGTCAAGAGAGCTGGAAATTGTGCACGTCCTTGGACGGAGCTGAGAACCGGACACGGGCCTAGCGATATGACTATGCCGAGAGCCTGGCATAAATCTGTCGCCTTTGTCCTGCCCATCTGGATGTGCAGCCTTGATGAGAACTGCCTGATGCGCGCCAACACCGACATCGCTGACAGCCAGGCTCGCAGATCTCGCAGTACTCGAGCATGCTTACCACCGAGTACGGCACTGCCTCGAACATCAAGTCGCGTGTTAACCGTCTCTCGGTTCTCTCGGCCATCACCTCGACCCAGCAGAAGCTCAAGCTCTACGCCCGTGTCCCCAACAACGGTCTCTGTGTCTTTGTCGGTACCGTCCTGAACGAGGAGGGCAAGGAGAAGAAGATTTCGTTCGCCCTCGAGCCCTTCAAGCCCATCAACACTTCGCTCTACATGTGTGACTCGCGCTTCCACGTCGAGGCCCTCGAGGAGCTCCTCGAGAACGACTCCAAGTGGGGTTTCATCATCATGGACGGTAACGGATCGCTCTTCGGTACCCTCTCGGGTAACACTCGTGAGGTCCTCCACAAGTTCAGCGTCGACCTTCCCAAGAAGCACGGTCGTGGTGGTCAGTCCGCGCTGCGTTTCTCGCGTCTTCGTGAGGAGGCCCGTCGTAACTACGTCCGTAAGGTCGCCGAGCTTGCTGTTCAGCACTTTATCACCGCCGACAAGGTCAACGTCGCTGGTCTTGTTCTTGCCGGTTCCGCCGAGCTCAAGACCGACCTCTCCGGTTCCGACCTATTCGACCCTCGTCTTCTCGCCAAGGTCGTCAAGGTCGTCGACGTCTCGTACGGTGGTGAGAACGGTTTCAACCAGGCCATTGAGCTCGCCGCCGACTCGCTTGCCAACGTCAAGTTTGTCCAGGAGAAGAAGCTCCTCCAGAAGTACTTTGACGAGATTGCCCTCGACACTGGCAAGTACTGCTTCGGTATCAGCGACACCCTCAAGGGTCTCGACATGGGTGCCGTCGAGACTCTCATCGTCTGGGAGGGCCTCGAGACTATCCGTAACGTTCTCAAGAACGCCGCCGGTGACGAGGTCATTGTCTTCTCCCTTCCCAGCGACAAGGACCGCGAGAAGTTTATCGACAAGGCCACCGGCACCGAGATGGAGGCTACCGAGGAGGCTAAGCCTCTTCTCGAGTGGTTCGCCGAGCGCTACAAGGACTTTGGTGCCACCCTCGAGTTTGTCACCAACAAGTCGCAGGAGGGCTCCCAGTTCGTCAAGGGCTTTGGTGGTATCGGCGGTATCCTCCGTTACAAGGTCACCTTTGAGGACCTCGGCGACCTCGACGACGAGGACGACGAGTTCTACGGCTCGGACGAGGACAGCGACATCTAAGCTGCTGTTGCGACTGTGCCCGCGCAGCGGGCACGGGCAGCGGGGGCGTGTGGAGCTGCGGACGAGGAGAAGGAAGGAGGGGACGAGGACGGAGAGGAGGAGCAAGCCCAGGGCGGTGTGGGTGTAGGCGGCGCGCAGGGCATGCTCTGCCCGGCCGCGACGCACGCGGAGCAGAGCAGGGCAGAGTAGATCAGAGCAGGCAGAGCGTATGTCTCCTGCCAGCTGCCAGCCTGGACCCGGCGCGAGCCCGCCCCGGCCACGATGACCATGACCACGTATACCCATAGCCTGTTGGTGGGCGCTGGGCGCGGCGGCGCGGCCGGGCGGCCGGGCGGCGCAACGGCGCAAGCGCAAGCGCAAGGTGCGCCCGCATGTTGTGCACATTTCGTTGAACCACATGAATGCATAGATATACCTCTGTACTGGAGCTAGGAGCAGAGGGCGACGAAGAGCAGCGAGCGCAGCGGAGAGCAGCTGTGAGCGGAGTGGAGGCCGTGGAGGCGCATAGAGTTCGCGTGCAGTGGAGCGAGAGTCGGCATCCTGGTTTGTGGCCACACTGGCATCGATCGGCGCCACCACCGCGTGCACTGTAGAACATGAACTGCCTTTGGCGCTGACGGCCCGGATTCCGTCACTCGCCCGATTGATTTCCTCCCTCGCGCAACTCGTTGCCACCACGCCTACCTAACTCGACGCGACGCCGACGCGACGCCGACGCCGAGGCGGTAAAGAAAGCAGCCGAGTATACCGAACTATGCATGACATGCCTCCGGAAAGTATAGATACAAAGATACAGCCCGCCGCCCTTGAGACTCGTCGCTAACTGCCGACCGAGACGGGGCCGTATCCGCCGCCGCGCATCTCGCGCAGCCTGTCGGCGGGGTTGAAGCCCTGCAACTGCGTCGGGAGGAGCGCCTGGCCCCACGCGCGCAGGTCGGTGGGGTGGCCGTTGCGCTCAATCGAGCGGCGGAGCCTGAGTGGGTTAGCACTTGTGGGTGGGGAGGTGTGGGCTGCGGCTTGCCAGATACTGCATTCCCTCCAAGCCGCACGAGTCCCGAGTGTAGTGTCCCGTCCACGGCGCAGAGTTCCGGACTGCAGTCCGCGGTCCCGGTTCCAGTTCCGGCCCGTGGTCTGCGGAGCAACTGGAGGCGACTTACTTTGAGCGCACGGCGGCGTACAGCAGGAGGCCGACGACGACGAGGATAAAGCACGAGACAATGACCTGGTCCCGCGGCGAGTCGCGCTTGAAGCACCGCGCCTCGACGTCACCCTCTGTGCCGGTACCAGTGTCCTTGTCAATCTCGGGCGCCTGGGCACCTGCGCGTTAGCTACTGCTGATAAGCGCCATTCGGCAGGCAGCGAGAGGTGGTCGAGAGTGGAGTTGCAGTTGTCGGCGGGCCAGCGATCAACGCCCAGCGTCTAACCCCCAACCCCAACCCCCAACCTCCAACTTCAAGCTACCACTCACCCTTGCAGATCGGGAGCTTCTGGTCTACGCAGAACTGGCGGGTGCATGAGAGACACGGCTTGGAGGGGTCTGCCGGGTGGAAGAGGGGTATGATTGTCGAGTTTGAGAAGCAGATGCACTTGCAGTAGGAGATGACTGGGTCGGGCCACCATGATGCTGCTGCGGGGGA
Organism: Apiotrichum akiyoshidainum; assembly: GCA_002973495.1. Taxonomy (NCBI): domain Eukaryota; kingdom Fungi; phylum Basidiomycota; class Tremellomycetes; order Trichosporonales; family Trichosporonaceae; genus Apiotrichum; species Apiotrichum akiyoshidainum. The sequence continues at coordinate 9,334 of PQXP01000317.1, forward strand.
GATGCAGAGCGCGGCGGTGATGAGGAGGAGGAGGGAGCGGGCCCAGTCGAGGTGCCGCATGGTGGATGGTGGATGGTGGATGGTGGATGACGGAACGGTGGATGGATAAGGAAGAGAAACGTGTTCACGGGCTAGGACAGGGGCGGGGGGCGCGGCGAGTGAGAGCGATGACGGAGTAGGAGGTTGAGGTTGGGCGGCAAAAAAGGGAGCAAATTCACGGCCATTGCTGGCTGGCTGGCTGCTGCTTTGGCTCGGTCGTCATCGAGAGACTGAGCGCCATTGCCATCACCCTCCTCCGCGCCGACCGACTGACCGACCGACCGACCGACGTCGTGCTTGCTCCGCTCCGTCATTTATTTTTGCTGTTTCTTCATCCCCCCTCCCATCGTATCCATCCACAGAGACATTGGTACTGCAAGGCGGCAGAGTCTCATCACCACCCCCGTCCGCAGCTCAGCCCACTCCAGGCGGTGCGACCACCTTCTTACCCCTCCCCTCCCCCCCCCCCYYTACCCCGGAACGCCGTCGGTCGCCTCAACTGCTCAACTCCCAACTCCAACCCCTGGCCTTGTCCTCGACTCTCTCTCTCTCTTGCATCCCTATCTCCACTTCTCCACTTCTCTTCTCCTCATCCCCCAACCACATTCCCCCTCTCTTGATCGCTATCTATCTATCTATCTCCCATATCACCCCCCATTTCATCACCACCATCATCGACGCACTCTCCTCTCGCCTCGACTCTTTCATCCATTCCTCTCCCCCCGCCAGTCTCAGCTCGTCTATTCCCCGGCCCGGACCTACCCCGCAGCTCACAGCCCCGACAAGAGATATCTCGTACACCTTGGTCTCGTCACTCGCTGTGTACTTGCCCTCCTCTCTATCATCCATCAAAATCGCAGCCCCACGGTAGCCCGGTCCCACAGCCGCCGCTCTCGTGGCCGACAACCGCATTCACCGGCGCCTAAACCTCGCTCACTCGCTAGACTGACAGAGTTCCATCCGACTCGGACTCTACACCCCACACACATCCCCAGCGCGCATGTCGGACCGCGAGCGCAGCGGGCAGCGGCCCGACATTGCCAGCGCCAATGTCACCTCCAGCTCCTCCATAACAAGCTTCCTCCCAAACCTCTTTGGGCGGCGCATATCCGCAAAGGCAACAGCGACCACAGCGACAGCCCATGCCGATAGCCGCAAGGTCGCAGCCAGCACCGGCATCTCGCGCGACTCGATCGACGAGGGCCGCCTTACATCCCCGCCCGCCGGTCATGTTCCCCTCCCTGGTGTCTCCAGCGCCGCAGGCTCCCCAATTTCGGGCCCCCCAGCGGCGCCGTTCCACCTCGATGCGGCCCTCGCACTCCTTGTTCCTGGAGGTACCAAGACCACCGCCGAGTGCGTGGAGATTGTAAAGGCCACCTCGGTGTATCTTGCCAACTGTCTCCTCGACCGCACCCCGCCAGGAGCGGAGCGTCCGACGCTGGCCGAGCTCGGCCTCAAGGCTGCCGATATCCAGACCCTCTACACCCGCGCTATCGCACTTGGCGAGCCGGGGACAGATTACCAGCTCCGCACGGCCGCTATTCGTCTGCTGGCGGTTCTCGTTAGCATTGTCCCTCCCCGCCAATCTATCCTCGAGAACAGCGAGGCCAACCTCCCCTCGTCGATCACCCCCCGCGCGCTGTACAAGGTCATCACCGCGCGCACCGGCGGACAAGGCGAGGCACGCACAAACCAGCTGTTTGTTGAGATTGCCGCACTCAAGTCTCTGACCCGGGATGGCACTGTCGTCGACGGCATGGATGGCATCATGGGATACCTGATCCGCTCGCTGACGGATCTTATCCCCGACTGGGTTGCATGGTGTTCGACACAGGACCTCGACGACCTCCATGGCGACGCCCAGTCTGCCGGTGACGCCCGCAGCACGCCGTTCGGCCCCATAAAACTGGCCAATCCGTCGGAAACGGGCACCGCCATCATCGACCTCGCCTCGTCTATCGTCCAGCACCGCACCCCGCTCTTCTCCCCCGCCGATCTCACGCACATTGTCAAGCCCATGATCTCCTTTGTGTGGCAGGGCATTCTCGCCACCTCGGCATCCCCACCCCCGACGGGAACCGTGTCCGCCAAGAGCACGATTAGCCGTGGAACGACGCACCACACCCCGTCCACCCACTCGCCGGGTCCTGCCCGCCGTGTCGAGAACGTCCGCCGCGCGACGAGCCTTACAGTCGGCCGCGTTGAGCCATTTCCTCAGCCCACCCGGTCCAGCGTGTCCAAGTCTCCTGTCCGCATGGCGTCACTGCGCAGCGCAAAGTGGTCCCTCCCGTTCAAGGCCGTGTGCCGCATCGTCAACGTGCTCTTCGACAGCTCGACCATCAACGACGACCTGTTCGATGAGGTGTTTGAGCTTCTCTGCTTCGCCTTTGGCCAGGATGACGCCATGATGGGTGCGGCAGACACTTCCATCAGTGCGTACGACCTCATTCGCACCATGCTTGGCACAAAGAGCGGCCGTCGCGGCGAGCTCGCCCTGCGCAAGGCACTCGAGGGCAAGCTTCTCGTGACCAATACGGAGGGCCGCCGCACCCCCGAGGCGGAGCGCATGGTCACGCGTGGTGCCGTCATCATCGCACGCCTCTGCACCGAAGACAAGGAGTTCGTCAGCCACGGCGGCAGCTTGTCGCTCTCGTTTACCGGTCTCGCGCCTTCCCTCGTCGCGGCCCAGTCCACTCACCGCTTCCCCGGCAACAACCGTGTCAGCGAGTGGGTGCCCTGGCAGGCTGTGGACGCCGAGATTCTCTCCCTTCTCGACAACCATCTCTCGGCCCTCGAGTATGGCGATGGCGCGGACAACGCGCACGATGACGCGTGGACCGAGGGCGAGGCCGCCTGCGAGATCCTGGACAGCATATACCCTCTGATTCGCACCATGGCGTGGGTATTTCACCGCAAGACTCTGCTGACCACCAGTCCCGAGGCGGATAGCACCTTGTTGAAGGGGGACGGTGACACCCTCGTCGCCATTTTCGGTGGGATTGTCACCCGGCTGCCCCGCGCGATAGGCCGCCTCCACTCCCGTCTCCACACCAGCTCGTCTGGCGACTCGGATTCAGCATCGTCGCACCCGCCGTTTTTCCACCCCAAGTACATTGACCTTCTCCTCGAGCTCGGCCCCAACCTCGACGAGGAGACTGCGGGCCTCGTTATCGACTACTTCCAGCGCGAGTGCCTGTGCCTACCCTTCACCGCGGGCTGGATCAAGAACATTTGGCGCTTGCTTGAGGCCTTCGCCGAGAGCACCGATCTCCCCATCGCGCGTGCCCGTGTGTACAACCTTCTCTACCAGGATGTGTATACATACGTCGACGACCTGCCGGAGCACCGTGCGCAGCTTGTCGACCAGGTGATTGTGCCCCACCTCTCAAAGTGGCTTCCGCTCGAGACGGACAAGGGCCTGGTCACCGAGGCGCTTAGTGTTCTCGTCAGTGCGGCAGTCTCCGAGACAATGCTGCGCGATGACGAACGCCGCCGTGCGCGTGCTCTCAAGTCGTTGGCGCAGCTCGAGGTCGAGGACGCCGATGTCCTACCGCCGCAGGAACTCACAGCCGCCGCCAGCGGGGGCAGCTTCAACGCCATCCGTCAGCTTCTCACTCAGCTCGCAGTTGAGACGCAGTGCAAGATATCCCCGCACGTTGGCTCGTCCGTGTCGCTCCACTCGAGCAACTCGAGCCCACAGACTGCGGTATCCTCGCCAGCTGCGACATCCTCGCCGTCTGCGGAAGCCCGCCAGGGCCGTGCTCTCACGCGTGAGCAGAGTGGACTGCGGAACCTCATGCGCACATTGTCACCCGGTCGAGAGCCGACCTCGACTGCCGTCAACATGACCCAGTTGCTATCCCCTCATGCAGAGGACTATTTCGGCCCGGTGTCTGTCACCGACAACGTGCAGCACCTCGACTGCAAGGCACTCCATGCCGTCGAGGCGTTGATAGCCATCTTCACCCGCTTGGCGTTCGCCGCTCCCCAGCCCGCTGTCGCGATGAATGCTCACCGCCCGATGCGCACTCCCGCGTCGTCGCGCTGTATCACTATATACCGCGACCTCCTCGCGCTCCTGTATCCGCTCTCGGAGCCCGGTCAGCCTCAGCGGTTACCGTCCAAGTGCCCGCGGGCGCGTCTCACCATCCTCCAGTGGTCGATGCGCCTACGTGCCGACCGCAAGCACCGCATCCTGTTCCGCGACGACATCAACCGCTTCGTCGAGCCGTTTGCCAAAATCCTCTGCCGCACAAAGAAAACCGAGGAGGAGGTGCGTGCCAACCTCGAACAGGAGGAAGCCCGCCGTCGCGCACGTGCCGCGGCCCAGACGCCAGCTGCTGTGGCTGGGCGGGCCGACGATGAGCGCGGCAGGACAGCTCGTGTCGTTGTCCGCGACCAGGACCCTCGCAGTCGGTCCCGCTCCAAGGCTGCGCCGCAAATGTTCCGCACGACGTCCACCTCCGACGTTGGCTACAACCCGATGTGGTGCGTGCCCGAGACGCTTCACTTTGAGACCCCGCCGGACAACCACCCCAGCGAGGGCCTGTTGACGTACGACCCGAACCACCCGTCGTTGCGCGTCAAGGGAGCACCGTTCGTCGAGGGCGTGTGGCTCCCGGTGTCCGAGTATGTGCGCATGCTCAACGGACTGCTGCGCTGGGAGGCAGACTGGGAGCTCGTATCGTACGTTCTCGTTTTCCTGCCGCAGCAGCTCGGCAACAAGCACTTCTTCCACGGTATCCGCGCCACGCGCGAGGTCAAGGCTCTCCTCGACATGCTGTGCGACGGTATCCTGGAGCAGGACAACCGCTGGGAGCGCCGTTTCAAGGTACCGCCGTTCATAAAGCGCACCCACATCAACTCGGCAGCCTACCAGTCCATCTCCATCCTCATCTCGTACCGCAGCGTGTTCAGCCGCGACCAGTGCGACCGCCTCCTGCAGGCGCTCGTGTTCGGTCTCGAGGGCAACGCGCTCCTCGCCCGTCCGTGTCTCCAGGCACTCACGATCTGCATCTACGAGATGGAGACCAACATGTCCAAGCACATTCTCACCATCCTCCAAAAGGTGCAGCAGATCCTGTCTACCCCCGCTGTCGCCGTCCACATTCTCGAGTTTATTGTCGCCCTCGGCAACTCGCAGCTGTACCGCAACTTTACCGAGGACCAGTACCGCCTCGTCTTCTCCGTCGCCATCGGCTACATTGCAGAGCACAACGCGCGTACCGACCAACCCGTCGACTTTGACGACAACCGCGAGGGCTTCACCCTCTCCCAGCATGTGATTGGCCTGGCGTACCATGTCATTTACATCTGGTTCCTCGCGCTCAAGGTCACGCAACGCCCCTCGTTTGTGACCCGGCTCGTTCGCGGACTCTTGCACGCCAAGAGCCAGCGCAGCCCCATTGACGAGCGCATGGAGGTGTGTTTCGACTGGGTTGCGCGCTACACGTACGGAAACGCCGACCCCAAGCCTGCCACCTCCTTCCTGTCCGAAGTCGTCATGGGCGACAACCTCGACAAGGACCCGAAGAAGACCATGTCATGGTTGCTTGGTGGTGCCATCATTACGATCACCGCGCACCAGCGTACCGGCTGGGCAACAATCACGACCACGCGCGCGACTGGCCAGACGTCGGTCGTCGCCAAGCTCGAGAACATTCCTCTTCTTGACCTCGGAGAAGCCAACGCAGACATGACGTCGCTGCCCGCGTTCCTCATGGCGAACCGGCAGGTCAAGCACGATATCAACGAACCGCCAAAGAACGAGGACGGCACTCCAAAGGCCATCGAGGCGCCGCCACCTTCCGCCGAGCAGGCTGCCGAGGACGCGCTCGTCAACTCGATTGTCTCGGTCAAGTCGACCGGCGAGCCGCTCGTCGACACATCCATCAGCGGCTATGTCTGGTCGGGCGCTACTCCATCGCAGCGTCGCAAGGACGTCAACATTGAGCCCTCGTACCTCGGTCTTCACCTCCTGTCGTCGTACCCCAACGCGGACATGAACATTCCGCGCGGCCGCCCGATCCCCAAGCAGCCCAAGTTTGACCGCGCGCTTAGGGGTATCGACAACGTGCCAGTCATCAACACGTTCAAGATTGCCGTCCTGTACGTCGGCCCCGGGCAGACGACCGAGGAGGAGATTCTGTCAAACTCGGATGGGTCGCCCCTCTACCTCGACTTTATGGCCGGCTTGGGCCGCATCATCCGTCTCAAGGGCCAGGTTGACATTTACACTGGCGGTCTTGACCGCGAGAATGACCTCGACGGCGCGTACGCGTACGCGTGGTGGGACGACCTTGCGCAGATGATCTTCCACGCGCCCACCTTTATGCCTGTTCGTCCTGAAAACACGGCCAAGAAGCGCCTGATTGGTAACGACTTTGTCAAGATTGTCTACAATGAGTCTGGCCAGGACTTTAAGTTTGACACCATCAAGACCGAGTTCAACTTTGTCAACATTGTCATTTCGCCGTACGCGACGCGCGATGTAGCCGACGCCGGCAGCCTGATGCGCACCGACAGCACGTCGAATGCGACGATGGCTCCCAACAATGTCGACGAGTGGGGTGGCGACTCGGAGGACTTTTTCAAGGTCCAACTCCAGCGGGCAGACGGCATCCCCGAGTTTGGCCCGATTGGCGAGTACAAGCTCGTTTCGCGCACCACGCTCCCGATCCTCGTCCGCCAGATCGCCCACTACGCCAACTCGATGGCCATCCGCTTCCAACACACGAAACAGGCGCCCGACGTCGAGAGCGCAGAGTACATCACCATCTGGCGTACCCGCTGGCGCGCGATGCAGCGCCTGCGCGATCTGTGAGTTAGCCGCTTTCTCCCATAACTGACATCAGACTGCCACCCATCCCAGCTGTCGACGTGAACGACCCCACCTCCATGGAGATTGCACTTCGCGAGTGAGTACAGTTGATTCTAGGTGTGAGGCGGAAATCTGACACACAGCTTTACGCGGACCTTCTCGCCGAGCGAACCTGCCGCGTAGGTGAAGATATTGCAGCATATGTAGCAAGCCACGGGATGCTATGCATGTCTACAGAGATCAGGATTGGGGTTCAGTATGTGTGGTCTCTACTTCTTCATCCTGCTGTTGTACTTCTCGACCGCCTCGTGGGTAGACGGGTGGACGAAGCAGTCTGCGAATACATCGATGCTGCGCTCGATGCTCTCCTTGAGAGGCCTGTTGACCCACGCCTCGTGCAGGTCCTTCTGTGCCGCCATGACGACGGGGGTGAGGTCTGTAACCTTTGCTAGCAGCTCCTCAGCCGTCTCGACAATTTTGCCCGGTTGAGCTACGCGGTTCACAAAGCGTGCGCCCAGCGCCTCGACGGGGTGCAGGTCTCCGATGAGGATCATCTCCTTGGCAAAGCTGAGCCCGACGTGGTTCTGAAGCAGAGCGGCGTCGACGACAGACGGGATGCCGACCTTGGTCTCGGGCAGCCCGACCATGACGCCAGGGTACGCGATGCGCAAGTCTGCCGCGAGCGCCATCTCAAACGCGGCACCGATCGTGTATCCGGACAGCAGCACCGCGGTGGGCTTGGGGCTGAGCCTGAGGGCGCCGACGGCCGCCGCGACCTTTGAGATGAGCGCGCGGGCCTCGTCGCGCGAGAGACCAGAAAAGGCCTTGGTGTTCATGCCGGCACTGAGCGCGCGGTCCCCTGCGCCCTTGACGGCGATGGCGCGCACAGTGTCGGGGGCATCGCGGACAGCAGTGACAAAGTCGTCGAGGTCCCTCGGCGTAATGGCATTGAGCTGACTCGGGCGGTTCAGCGTGATCCAGCGGATGGCGTTGCGGTCCTCGACAAGGAGCGTCGACTCGGTCGGAGCGGGGGTGGACGAGGACGAGTGCCGGACATGGACGTGGGAGAGGGAGAGAGAGAGCGACGGGGCGGTGTTGCGCAAAGCGGCACCGAACGACGTAAGGCGGAGAGCGGCCATGGCTGTCTGGGGTTAGCTCAACAGACGGCGGGCGGGCGCCGCTATGGGCCAGCGGTGGCGCTCACTGATGATGCTTCTGGTTCTCTTCTGTTTCAGCTGAGGGAGCAATGATGGTGATGGGCAGTTCAACATCGTCGGCAGATGTCGCTGTGGTAGCCGTGGGCATCCTCTTGGGAGTTGCTTCGGACAACAAGCCGAAACCCGCGTCGGCATTCACCGGGTGGGGTCCCCGGCTCGGATCTCTCAACGCAAGGGCGCCGTGCTTGGTAGTCGCCGTGATTGACGAGGCCCCACAGAAAGCCCCATGCTGATGGACGTAATGGAAGGTGACAGCGAGCAGTGACGGCGACACAGATGGGAAAGGCGTACAAGCCATTGGTGGAAGTTTATGTATGCCCCGGGCGCCGAGAGGTCGAGAGCGCTGACGTCCGATGAATGGCGGAGTTCGGCCACTTCAATTCCTTTATCATCAACAGGTGACCTGGGCGGAGGCGGCCGCCAAGGCCACCGCGTCCTCGCGTACATATACTGCCAGCAACTCATTGTCAACGTTGCCCACTCGCATCATCACCCAGCCCACAACGCCCCGCTCTCACTCTCATTGACTATGACTGCCGACCTCCAGATCCCCAAGACCCAGCTCGCCGGTGTCGCTGACGCCGCCGGCTCGGCCACCACTATCCGCTCGATGCCCGTCACCCAGGAGGCGGACCTCGAGGTCGGCCAGGCGCTCGTCAAGATCCTCTACTCTGGCGTCTGCCACTCGGACCTCGCCATCGTCCACGACACCACCGGCCGCACCATTCGCCCCTGCATTGCCGGCCACGAGGGCGCCGGCGTCCTCGTCGCCGTCAACGACCCCCGTTCCATCCTGAAGATTGGCGACCGCGTCGGCATCAAGTTCATCGCCGACTCGTGCAACCAGTGCGAGCTCTGCCTAGGTGGACACGACATGCTCTGCCCCAAGGCCAAGTACAGCGGCATGCACGTCCACGGCACCTTCCAGCAGTAGTGAGTGGTGGCAGTTGAGCGTTGTTAGGAACCAGAGCTGACAGACAGCGCCGTCGCGTACACCTCCCAGCTCACCCCTATCCCCGACGGACTCGAGCTTCCCCAGGCGGCCCCCATCCTCTGCGGAGGCCTCACCGTCTACAAGGCCCTCAAGGAGAGCGGTGCCAAGCCCGGCCAGTGGGTGGCCCTCCCCGGTGCTGGTGGTGGTCTTGTGAGTGGCTGCGGTGTGCTTTCACACTCCATGTGCCTCCCTCCAAGGTATCGGCTGACACTCAGGGCTCTCTCGCCATCCAGTACGCCAAGTACCTCGGCCTCAAGGTCATCGCCGTCGACGGCGGTGAGGCCAAGCAGAAGCTTTGCAAGGAGCTCGGCGCCGACGCGTGGATCGACTTTACGGAGACCAAGGACATGATTGCCGCGTACGTCCCTCCCGACCCCTCCGGCAACAGCTCACTGACATACAGCATGCGTGCCGCAACCCCTGACGGCCTCGGCCCCCACGCCGCCATTGTCACCTCGACCAAGCCCGAGGCGTACGAGACTGCCATGTTCTACATCCGCCCCACCGGCTGCGTCGTTGCCGTCGGTCTCCCCAGCAAGGAGGCGACCATCCAGGCCAACGTCATGATGACCGTCCTGCAGAAGAAGCGCCTCGTCGGCTCCATGGTCGGCACCCGCCTCGAGGCCATCGAGGCGCTCCAGATCGCGGCCGACGGACATGTCAAGCAGGCTATCCAGATCCGCCCCTTCGACCAGCTCCAGCAGACCTACGTTGAGATGATTGCCGGCCAGCTTCCGGGCCGTGTCGTTCTTGACCGTGAGTGGGACATGATCGTCGCAGAGAACTAACAGCAGTCTGGAAGTAGAAGTTGTCGACGTCAAAAGCGGCTCAGGCGAGCCGCGATGTACTTTAATCAGCAGATATATGAAGGATGCATACGGGTTATTCGCACACACGGATAGACGTGAACGACAGGGGCTCCTCTCTCTAACTGATTATGCCGGTGCACTGTAGCCATCAGTCGTGGTGTGCCTTTGACAACGGGAGGGAGTGTGGCAGGTGCTGGTCCTTGGCCACACTCAGTTGCACAAAGGAGCTGGCTGCCACCCTGACATTTGCAGCCGCGTCCTGCTCCTGTCGCCTCAGCTGCCAAGTAGCCCCAGTTGCACTGCTCCGCCACCCCCGAGCGATGCTAATCTTGTAGCATTCAGAGAAATATGGATCGAACTAAATCAACGTTTGATACAATATGACTGAGTATGGTACACTTCACTGAATGATCCTTGAATAACCACATCCTCCTCATTCACGATGCAATATGGTACTCGCTACTCGATACTTTTACAACTTGACTATGCTGCAGCAGACGGAATCGCCTTGGGTGTCTTGATCGCAATCTGGGAGGGGACGAGGTGGGCTGGGGCAAGCACGGGCTGGGGCTTTGCGGTGGTCGCAGGAGGGGTAGTTGCGGGCGGGGCGGCAGCGGGGATGGTGTTCGGCTTGCGACGAGAACGACGTTTCTTCTTGTCTTTAGCGGGGACAGCGGGAGCGGTTTGCGTCTGATTGGGCTCAGCGGCAGCAGCAGGCTGAATCTGGGCTGGGACCTTTACAGGTGGCCCCGCTCGAGGGAGCCCCTCTGCCTTGGGTTTCGGTGCGGGGCGCACTGGGCGAGGACGCGCCTGTGGGCGTGCTGGATGCGCCGCATTCGGCTCCGGGTACCCGTCGACTTGGAGACCAACGAGGGCGGCGCTGACAACGTGCTGAACGTCAACACCGGATGGTGCGACCCATGCGTCGCCCTTGGGCTCCTTGCCATTCAACAAGCTGTGGATCGCAGGGCCATCGACAAACTTCCAGCCGAACAAGTGGGTCTTGATGTTGCCTGGCGTGGAGAGCACGAGAGCCTGAGCGACGTGGTGGAGGTCGTGAAGGGAGGTAAGGAACTGGGCGACGCGCTGGACGCAACGGCTCATTAGCGGCACGTGCGTGGTGGTCCGAGGAAGAATTGCGTCGCTGTGATCGATTTCATGGAGGTTGAAGGCTTCCAGGCTACCAAGGGCGGCAGTAGTCACTGCCACTACGTCAGTGTAAGTCCAGCTGCCGTGTGCTGGCGGGAGGAGCACGCAGAGACGGATCGCAGCCGCAAGGGGATGCAGGTGGGGAGGAAGCTTGCGGATCGCCCGGGAGCCTACATCGCCGAAGGGAGTTAGATAAAGTGCGATACGCTCATGCAGCGGCAGGAGGCATGCGGCTGCAGAGGACGACAGCGAGATTGGGAGAATGTTGGCCTCCAGGCGGAGCTCAGGGTTGCGGTCGTACTCGATGACCTCGGAGCGGGGAGCAACGGCTGCGAAAAAGATGCCATAAGCGTGGGCGCGCACTTTTTGGCTCGGCGGAGACGACCGAGCAGAAGGGAACCTGGGGTCCTCCGGTAGGCCCCATGGGTAGAGGCGGTCTGGAGCATTGAAAGCATTTGTCATAAGTTTGAGGCGACCGGCTCGTTGGGCATTCACGTATGTCTTCACAGCAGGCGACGGCGCCCTGGCGCTGCAGACCTCACCGACGCAAAAGGGGTTCGCCCCGCAGCATCGGTGGCCAGTGGGAAGGGCGTATTGAAGCATTGCGGCGACAACCTTGTCGACAATCTCGTCGTGAATCTTCCGACCCTTCCGTGTAGCCGAGACGACGGTACGGACGTACTCAACGGCATCCGCCTCGGTCCTCATTTCCGGCGTCGGGATCTCGCGGATGACCTTTGCGACGTGCTGGATACGCCAATACGGCTTTGCAAGCTTTTCCGGATCCACGCTCTCACGGACGCGCTCCCAGAACAACTCGAACTCTAGATAGTCGTTGCCCACAAGTGACGATATCAGGGACAAGCTGTGGCTCGGCACATTGAGGTGTTTGCAGAAGGCGGCGTTTGAGTACACGAGGACGTGGAGGGCGGGATTCTTCATGCTCTTCGGTGGCATGATGGCGCACTTGCGCTTCCGGTCGCTGACCCATTGAATTCCCTCGGTAGGGATGTATCCGCGAACGTTTGTCGCACCGGCCATGAGGACCATAAAGTCCGAGTCGTTGCCAAGGACGTATGCACCTCGGCGTTGGGCCACGGCCACAACGGCGGCATCGGCCTCACCGTTGGGGACAAACTCCATAGAAACCTTGAGCGAGTGGAGAGCGGCAACCATCGTGTCAAAGCAGAGCAAGGGCATAATACGTTTGCCGCGGAAGCTCAGCACGGTCCCCTCGCTTTCGAGAGCGACATGGAACTTTGCAGAGTTTCGGATGCTCTCCTCGTGTCGTCTGACAATGGTAGCATGTTTTGCGAGCGGTTTGGATCCTGGTCGTCAGCATTGTAAGGGAATATGCGATCAGGAGATTATCGCCGACGATCTTTGACCAGATGTGCAAGGCTTACCATCAAAGACGAACACGAGCTCGATTCCAACAGCACGCCATGCTTTGACCAAGCGGCGAACGAGGGTGTAGAATGCAAAGTACTCGCCGCCATCCTCCCATCGACAGTAGGCGTAGTACAGGTTGAAAAGGATTCTGATTGTGTCAACAGCTGTCTAAAGGAGTCCTACCCCAGTCGCGTTCGTGGGCAGACAATGATCACGCGCAGGAGTAAACTCACCCTAGACCATCTGCAATAGCGGGCACCGGGCGGCGGCGACCTTCGAAGCGGTGGACCACACTCAGATCGGTCCGAAAGTCGGTCAGGTAGGTGGAGAGTCCTTTCACACCCATGTTGAAGGGGTTGGAGTGGAAGAGTTGGTGGTGGCAAATAGGACCAAGTAGATGACGGAAATTCGATGAGTGGGAGAGTGGGTGGAATGACGGCAAACAAAAACAATCCCTCTTACGTTGATCGGCGTGGTCCCCGCGTGGACAACCCTCCCACGGTACCACCGTCACACTACTAAATCAACCGTGGCGCTCTCGTGCAAACGTTGAGGTATCATGGCCGCATGCTGTTGGCATGCATGTGCTAGTCCCCATCTCGTTTTGATAAATACTCAAAACAGAAGCTGCGTATTGCGGCGGCGACAAAAAGGTGTTGCTAAAGCGACCCGGTATTGGTAGGAACGGTCGAGGATAAACTGGAGGTTGACGTGTGGAGGAGATGGAGATGGAGCATTTGCTACATGGCCAGGCCTCTGACTCTGGCTGATTTTCAGGCCGTCATTGTGATTCCCGTACGATACTATCACTTCCGTTTCCTAACCCCGCGCCAGCTTTGTGAGATACGGGCACAAAGCTGCTTGCTGACTCGGAAAGTTGCGTGGTCAGAACATGAATGTGCCTTTCGCTGTACCGACCTGGGAACGGAAATGATCATAGCGAAGGCGGCATCTTTGGCCACAGAGTCAAGACCAAGTTGAGTTCCAAGAATGAACAGGTCTGGAGTGGTGCAACACATAAAGCTCTGTCTGTGGTGTGTTTGGACCATGAAAAGAAGCGAGGGGTTTACTCGCTCACCCCCACCGTACTTGCTCAGCAGGTGGCCCACTTTGAGTACGGCCCCCTCTCGGTGTCCCGGGCCGCATTGCGTGTTCAGGGCCCTGTTGAGACTCTCACCACCACTCAAGAGATTAAGATACATGCGAAAAAAACGTGCGTTTTCATACTCGAGATTGGTGAGAGTGATTTCGCCTGGGATACTGTAGTGGCGACTGTCGCCATGTCTTGGAATGCGGTGCTAGAGGTGTAAGTCAGATGGGTGCGATCTCGTAGTCTTTGCTTGACGTATCCGTCGAGCACATGCGTTTGAACACAAAGGAGAGTACCGTCTGAGGGGACAATTCGAATGGTGCCCTCGTTCTGAGAGCGGCTCTCTAGGCGAAGGACACCGTGTTAGCTGGGGGCGAGAACATGGGAGGTCGAGCCGCGAGATAGACGTGCGAGCGACGGGTCTCGCTTCCATCCAGGGCGAGGACGCATAGGACACATACAAAAGTGGGTTCAATACCTGCTTTCTGTTAGGCGGCGTCGCCGGCAAGATAAGATTGAACCTGCCCGTGACAAAAAAAATAGCCAATAGCCAAGCACCTGACATTAATATCTGGTCAGGGCACCTACTCTATCCCTCGGGTAACGAGGACGCCCTCGATATCCACCCACTGTTTTCACTCTGACAATGTTGCATGCAGCCAAGATAGTGTTGTTGGCCTCCTCTACGCCAGCAGCGATGCTGTCGACCCCCCTTTAAAACCGGGTGACTGACGAGGGGTGGGTTCATGGTGGCGAGATGTCTCCAGCTGCCATCCGCTCCTCCGTGAGGAGCCGCAATGTCAAATGCGCGCGGAGTAGCCGTCCATGTCGAGAGCAACTGCGTGCAAACTTTCTCTTCCTCAATAGATAACTAGCGACCTGCATTCTTGACACTCGGTCACTACTGCTCGCACCGCCGAGATGCTGTTCCCTCCGACGATCCCCTTTCTCGCCACAACTCGTGCACAGAACTGGCTTGCCAGCGCCATTCTTGGCGCCTCTCCTGGGTGAGTGGCTCTCGGGCAATGCCAAGACATTACAGTTCCAAGATAGCCCATTCTTATATCCGCAGCATCTACCTTGCCATCACCGCGCTGGGTGCCGGAGGTGGCCTGAGTAACTCGGCCAAGTTCTCGTCAATCCAGAACTGTCTGGGCAACGGTGTCTATGGCGTCTGCTCCTTCTTCGTCCCTCTCATTCTCCGCTACTGCAGTGAGTTTTCAGCTTTGCATCTACAAGCTCAAGCTGACCCGCAGATGTCCGCTGGTTCCTGGTCCTGGGCCCGACGGGCTACGCCATGTACATTGTCGGCCTCATGTACTTCCAGGAGCGCAACGAGATGATCTTTCCTCTCATTCTGTCCGTCTACTTTGGCGTCGGCTCGGCTCTCATTTGGGTGTCCACAACGTACATTTCCATGACATATGCGACCCGCAAGACCAAGGGAGCGTTTATCAACAACCAGTGGCTTGGCTTGGCGTCCGGATCGCTCATCGGCGCGGCTGTCGCATTTGGCGCCAACTTTCACAAGAACAAGGCTGCCGGCGTCTCGCAGGGTGTTCTGGGCGCATGGCTTGCTATCCACATGGCCGCTGCCTTGGTTGCCCTCTTCTTCATCCTCCCCTCCACCCGCGTCAAGACGGAGGATGGCCAGGCCATTCCTGCAGGCTCCATGATCATGGGCAACCAGCCGCTGCTTGCGACCCTCAAGGAGATGGGAACGACATACACGTCGCCCAAGGTCCTCCTCGTCGCACTCGCCATGTTCTCCTCTGATTTCTGGCTCGTCTTTATCGGCGGCTACAACTCGCACAACTTTTCCCTCCGCTCGCGTGCCCTCAACACTTTCCTGTACTGGGCCATTCAGAGTACGTACAAGTGAGAAAGACGAGCGTTGACGCCAGTCCCCACCGCCGCCATCCTCTCGCGCCTCCTTGACCGCAAGGGCTGGACCAACCGCCAGCGCGGCGCTGCCGGTTTCTGCGCGCTCTTTGTCATGGTGTGCGCCTCGTGGTTTGGCTACTACCTGTGGCAGGGCCTCAACATCACCTCTGCCAACCCGAAGAACAAGATCCAGGTCATTGACTGGGCTGATGGCGCCCGCTACGTTCGTGGCCTTTTCGTGTACCTCATCTTTGGCCTTTCGTATCCTAGTAAGTTGAACGGGATTCCCCAACTGACATCAGCCTACCACGTCGTTCTCGTGTTCTACTTTTCGATGCTCGCCTCCGAGGGCTCGCGCCGCATGACCTACTACTCGGGCGCCTTCAAGGGCCTGCAGGGCACTGGGCTGTGTCTCGCCTTTGGTATCCAGACGTGAGTCTTCCCCTCACTAGATCGGCGCTTTTTAGATAATCTAACGTCCCAGACTCAACCCCAACTACCTCACACTGGCGATCTGCTACGGCGCCGTCTCCATTGCGTCACTCATTCCCCTCGGCTACGCCTTCTGGAAGTACCTCGAGAATGTCGACCCCGAGCCGATCGAGATTGAGGACGGTAAGGGTGGTAGCTTGAAGAGGAGCTCTGCAGAGGACATGGAGGTGTGAGGAGAAGAGATCAGTTGTACTACTGCAGAGGAGATTGCCGACTATGAACGACTCACTATTCTTGGACACACTGGTCGCAGAGATCCCCGGCCACTCAGAAGCGAGCGCTTGGGTGTGTGTGTGGGGGGGTGGGGAAGGGGGGATTGGACGGGGGGATGTCTTAAATGCGGCTCTGCGCTCGCCGTTGTCGTCGCCAGATTGATCTCCCAATTGCGTCAAAATGGGCCCTAATGTCACACGGGTCGTCTGCAGGTGTATTTTGTACATTCATTTGCATTGTTCGAATGCATGCATGTATGTATGGAACAGCTGGCGACAATGCAGCGCCGTATCAGCCCACCCACCCTCCTGGTAGCTGGCTGTTGCGTTGCTGTTGTCCCTGGCACCCACCCCCACAGACCGCCGTAATCAGTTGCCACCCAGCCTGGAGCCGAGTCGAGTCTGTTATCTATCCCTCCTCCCGGCCCACATCCCGGTTGCCCTGGCAGGCAGCAACAACCGCACAAGGGGCCCAGCCCAGGGTGACAGGGGCAGGTCAGGGATAGACCTACAACCCGTCACCTGACCACCCACGCGGAGACCCCGCATTCGCTGCTGCAAATGTGGCACAGTTGCAGTCGTGTGAGAGGATGATGCACCGTTCGTTGCTGTTCTGGTCTTCCCTCCTGTGTCTTCCCTCCTTTATGCCTTCCCTCCTTTGTGTCTTCCTCGCGTCGCTGGTGTCTTCCTCGCTGATATGGACGCTGCATGCCACTCCTACTCTCCACCACCTTTCCCCTCCCTCTTCGTTTCTCTCTTCTCACCATCTCGTCCACTCACTCCCTCATTCACTCACTCGCCTTACTCACCATCTCTCTCACTCTTTGAATCACCTCCCCACTCACTCCAATACCTCGGCCCTGCTCAGCTCGCGGAGGAACAACCCCATGTCAAAGACCACCACCCTTGATGACATACGAGGTCAGTCGTCTAAAGCAATCGCCATTCTTGCCTCGTCTCACAACACACAGGCGGGCTGAGCACCCTTCAGCCTCTCCTCGATCTTATCCCAACTGGATTCCAGACAACCCCTAACGAGCGCCAGAACCTCTCAGCCGCTCTCACAGCCATGATCTCTCTCGTCGATGCGTATCAGAAGCAAGCAAGAAAGAGGAAGAGGAGCGACCAGGACCAGATGATCACAGAGTGGCTCGATGAGCAAGGTGCGAAAGACCTTTCAGGCCAAGACTCACAATGGCAGGTGTCATACTCTGGAACAAGGCCACAACTGCCGAGCGTTTGATAAAATATAAGCTCGGAGCACTGTCACAGATGCCACAGAAAGAAGACCTCCTCGTCGCTGCGTATCGTGGGTCCATTGTCTTGTGCCTTCTAACCCCACGCAGTGAAGTACATTGCCTTTCAGCTTATCAATACCGAAACTGGTCCCAGAACCTCTGGTCGTGGTCAGCTCTTCATACCAGTAAGACAGTGCGGCTGACAGGACAGATCTGGTGCGACTCCTCTCGCTCTCAGCAAAAGCAACAACCGCTCTCAGCACGGCTGGTGACTCAACCAAAGCACAGAGCTTGAGTTTTACGTCTGCTGAGGTACACTTTGCAGATGCTATCCGGACCCCAAGCTCACACCTCTGCAGCTTGAGAAGAAGTTGTCGGAAGAGACAGAGCCCCAGGATCCCGCCGAGTTGGAGGAGCATATCACTGCTCTGGTATCGTACTACCTGGGGCGCCTCGACGCGGTATGAGCATTGTACAAGATCTATGTCCTGACCGTTTAGGCAGTCGCTACCTCAAACTTTGATCTCGGGTTTGGAATGGCCCAGAAGGCGTCTGGTATGCTCTTGGGCGTTGCAATACTGATGCTCCAGCTGTATGCGTAGGCAAGCCGGCCGCTTTCACCAATGTAAATGATGACCGCCGCACCTCCTGACTGTAGCTCAACTTGATCGCGTCCCGACTCTGGCGTACGGGTAAAGATCTATGCGCCAGCCAGGAAACCGTCGACACTGCGCGCCAGTGGCTCGAAAAGGGTTTGGAGGTCATTGCGGATGCTGAGAAACTGGGTCCCGATACCGCTGTGCTGGATCTCAAAGTGGCTCTCCTCTGCACGACCGTTCGCTCAGAGATCTCACAGGAAGAGATAGATGCTGCCGCCCTCCAGCGTGCTGCTGCAGCCATAAACAGCCTTGAAAGCCTCTCGCAGTCTATGGTGAGTCACGCTGCAACTCCACTGCGCTCACATCCAGGACCCAAGCCGCCAGCACGAGATCAAGATTCTACAGCTCCACCTTCTGCAGCGCCAGGGGGCCAACGAAGCGAAAGTTCAGCCGGGTGAGTTAAGTATGCGTTCACTACAAACTGACAAGGTCAGTGCTCAGTTCGATTATCGAAGGTTTGGAGTGGAAGGAGGAGAATGTCTTGCGGTAGCCTCCAATTGTTTGTCCTCGCTGACCCAAGGATGCTGGCTGAGATTTCCAACCTCGGCAGCTTGTGAGTCGCTGCATTTTGTGCCTTTGTTGACCTTGAAGGAAGGACCTCCAAGTGTACGCCCGGCAGAGGCTACTGCGCAAGGCCATGGCATGTGCCGAGGGCCAGCCGTTCGTGACTCGCATACTTCTCGCAATCCTCCTCGCTGTTCGCAAGCACCCGCAAGACTTCAAAGCTGTCACTCGCACAGTCCTGCAAGCTCTCAACGGTGAGCAGTCAGAGAGGCAGAGCACTGACCTGAAAGAAATCGCACAGGTGGGGGTGACGCTTCCAGACAAAGCGGGTGCTCTCGCTTGCCAAACGGTGGGCAGCATGGCTGCGAAAGTACTAACCGTAGGTGCTCTGGAACTTTGGAGAAAAGGCATTCGACGCCGCACAGTTCACACACGCAGCAGAGTGGTGTAAGTGTCCTCTGCTGTCCAGCTCATGGTAGACATCCTTTGCGCCCATAAGACATTCAACGCGGTCGGAAACGAGAGCTTCAGCAAGTGTCACCGGTGGGTACAGTATTGGGAGCAAACTGATCCAGCAGGAAAGCGTGCCTCGCGTTTATCAATGCGGGAAACATGCGCCAGGCCCAGGCACAGCTCAATCTCTGCCCGCCGGAAGAAGCGGCCACCCAATATCTCGTCTTCCTTGTTGCCGTGACAGAGGAGCGACAGCTTGATGGTGAGGTCGTCAATTGACTGCCAGCTGACTTCCTAGTACTTGCTGCGGTCAACGCTATCCTAGCATGCCCCGATCTCAACGGAAAAGAGCTGCTGCTGATGATGTAAGTGTTGTACGCTCTGAAGCCCTTCTCTGACCTCAAAAGTCAAGTTGCAAGCGATAGAGGTCTCAACACTGTCTTCGAAGCATGTCTCCGCGGTATGCTGTCTGCCATTGCGCAGCCCGAGGCACGAGCCACTATTCCGATGCCTGCCATTCTGGTCATCAGGTAAGGTACTTTAAGCTAGCTCTCTAACCTTGCAGATCGCTTGTCCAAATGACGCTGGAGCAGATTGAGAAAGTCACGGACGGGGATGAGATGTGAGATAGTCGCTGTGGGCCTGGTGTCTAACGACCGCAGAGGCACTCTCGTTGAGAATCTCGTCGAGTACGCGGAGAGTGGTGAGTCCCATCTGTGGTTCGAAAGCTGAGCGCAGCGATCCAAGTGGTTCAAGACCTGCTGGCACGAGGAGATGGAGAGGAGCACCTCAAGTCGATCGCGTGGCTGTATAAGACTAGTACGCTTCAGGTCGACACTCCAACTGACGTTAGTCTACAATGCGGCTATTCGGGACTCGAAAAAGTGGGACCCGAAATGTGTTGTTCGGATCTTCGACTCGATCTCGGAGGTAATGCTCAATTACGGGGAGCTCGCGATCCTGGACCGCGACCCGGACCTCCCTGTGCAAAGGGCGAGCGCCATGCTGGCATGCCTGTGCGGCAACCGTGAGTAGCACTCCCGGCACGGCGGGATTCCCGACATCCCCGGTCGGCTGACAGTTCAGTCTTCATCTACCGCGACATGGACAGCGGCGACGACAAGGTAGGGGTCTGTGGGGTTTGAACTGTGTTAACGGTGCAGGAAGCGCAGCTCAACGACCTGGTGGACTACGTCCCGCAGGTTCGCGAGGCCGTCGACAAGGTCGGAGCGGGCGGGGTCAATGGCGAGGCGGGCACTCGAATATCGCACACGCTCACGGTTCTCGAAGCGGAGATTCTGTGCGAGCTCGGTAACTGGGAGCGACTGGAGGGCGTGGTCAAGGTTTGCCGCATGTTTGTGGATGTGCTGACATGGGCAGAGACTTGTGGACAGCCCTACACCGCGTGAACTCGAGGCTGTGATCGGCGTGGTGGTAAGAAACTGGCCTTCTCGCCGCTGACAGCAGGCCAAGTACGAGGGCTGCCCTACCACCTGTGAGTTTCTTCAAGCTCTCCTGTCGAGAGTGGACCCGTCAGCTGACGAGATAGTGGCGATCGACCTTGTGGAGGTGAGTTACCACAGCTCCAAAACCTCACTCGCAGCGCGCCGTCCAAGTGCTGCCAATCACCGCCGCCAACGACGTTCGCCGCCACGCGCGGTGGACGCGATCGCTCGTCACGAGCCTGCTGCACCGGCGCGCACAGGACGACGAGCAAAAGGCGCAGTATTTTATCAACCGCGCCCGCAAGCTCATTGCGGGCGACGCGGGTCACGCGCCCGGTTTCGGCAGCGCAAAGGCAGCCTATCCAGAGGACGAGCAGGGGTGGCTCGTTTCCACCTCCTGGAGCCGTGGAATGGATGTCTTCAAGTAGGTGTTTAGACCCGCGCCCCATTTAACCTGCCAGTAAGGGCGACATCCAGCTCGGTATGCGCTGGTGCCAGCTGGCGATCCAGCTCGCGGATGTGGTGAACGGTGTGCGCGGCGAGCGGGACAATGTAAGCTAAGTCTGGATGCGCCTGTAGCTGACTGGGCAGATGATTCGATACTACGAGTGGGCACCCTGCGGCGCCGTCTGCTGACATGCAGGAAGATGGCGCACCGCGCCAGTACGGTTATGGGACTGCCAGGCCTGTCGAATGACAGCAGGTCAGCGGGCCGGGGAGGATACTAGTCCAACGGGTCGGTCAGCGTTATTGCCACATATGGGGTCAGGTCACGGGGTGTGAACATATCAGTAGCAGCTGGCACGTGGAGAAATGCATGATGATGATGATGGTGATGATGATGAGGAGAGAACGCCAAGAAGCCTGATCCAGAACGGCTACACGAGCCAGCCGCGATATGTCACTGTCGACTCGGTGATCTTCTTGCGCAAGCCCTCGGCCGCGGCGGGCTTGTCGGTCTCTCCCGGCTTGGCGGTCGGGACGGGGCCAGCGGCCTGCGGCCACTGCACGACAAACTTGTCGACGAGCGGCCGGAGGATCTTGGCAGACAGCGAGAGGCTCTTGACGCGCGCAAAGCTCTCGACGTAGATGATGCGAGTGTACGGCAGGCCGAGGATCTGGGTGTGAGCAACAAGTAGTGCTTTCGAGGTCATCGTTGCAATTGAACACCTCGTCCGCTGCGGCTGCATGCTCTACTCACTCTGCGGATGTACGCGACCATGACGAGCACGACGCCGGTACCTGGGCCGTTGAGGACGAGCACGTCGACCCACGGGGTGGCGGGGTGCCGGGCGAGCGGGAGCGCAAACGTGTGCCAGAACGCATGCACAAAGGTCCTGGACGCCGAGACGAGCGTCGACAGCTTGCCTTCGCCGACCTTGCGCGCGCGCGGGAGCGCGAGCAGCGAGTAGGCGTCCTTGTTTCCGTTTCCGATGCCGTCTTGTTCGTGCCCCGCCTCGAGGTCCGCGACGGCACGCAGGCTGAGCTCGTCGCCGACGCCGTAGACGTACACGCGCGGGCTGTACTTTGTGTAGTCTATCGCCGCGAGCAGCTGACTCATCTCGGCCGTGTGCCCGCCCGAGCCGAGGAAGACGCCAAGCGTCGCCGGGTCCCCGCCCTTGCGGCGAGCGGCGGGGCGCGCGCGGCCGTGCGGGAGGACGAGGAAGAGGCGCAGGAGGACGAGGAGGAGCAGGCACAGCGCGGCGAGGAGCGCAACGAGCGCGCTCGCGAGCAGTGTCGAGGGGGCGGCGTGCATCGTGGCTGCCGGCTCTCAGAGGTGGGTGTCAGAGAGATGGAGGCCGGGGGCGGTGCTGAGAAGCCGAGAGGAATCCAGAATCCAGACTCCAGAATCCGAGCGCTAAGACGAGCGAGACGACGTGGGGGGCTCGCTCACGTGGACGGGCGCTTTGGAATAGGGGGGCCGAGGCGGCAGTGTGCGGCGCGCAGCTTGCGGCGTGGGTGCGGGCGCGGGGCACGGTGAATTGTTCTTGGCGCGGGTGACGTGAACACGTCGAGGCCGAGAAGCTGGCGTGCTCGGTGGGGCAATTCGTGGTGTCGTCTTCGTGGTAGCTCGGTCACTTGTGGCGGACGTCACAGGCAGGCAGACGACGGAAGGACTGGAAGGGCAAAAGGGGTAAACGGTAGAACGGGGGGGGGGGGGGG
>PQXP01000016.1:0-147548 GCA_002973495.1 Apiotrichum akiyoshidainum
CCGGCGCCGGCCCCGGGGCCGCGGAACGCGCCGTGCACGCCGCGTGAGCCGTCGAGGAGGATGTCGGTGACGAGGTCGTCCATTGTCGATGTTGCAGTTGCGGTTGCAGTTGCCGTTGCAGTGCAGCTAGCTCGGCCTGTCGCGGTCTATGTGCGTCTCATCTATTACGAGACGCTGTTCGCCACTCGCTGAGTCGCCACTCGGTGCGCACCTAGTCCGGTGCGGTGCTGCTCGGTGCGGTGCTGCTCGGTGCGGTGCAATGACGTACATCGGCTGCGCGCGCATACCGTAGTCTCTCTCCACTGCTGCTGTGCTTGTTGCCGACAGACCCGGCACCAGCGTACAGATGCAGGAACGCGTGCGGACATGTGCATGTGTGCATGTTCCGTGAGCGCCGAGGTGCTGCGATCCAGGGCCACTGGCTTGTGAGAGTCGGCCCCTGGCCGCGAGACGCGACGCCTGCACGTCTCGCTTCGTCCTCGGTCCTCGGTCCTCGGTCTGCCCTCGGCCGGGAAGAGCACACGTCTGGAAGTGTAGTCGGCCAGAAGAGGGCTTCCTACGATATCCACCCGCTTCCGATATCCACCACTCGGCCGCCACAATTGCACTGCTGATTCCATCTGGAATGGGACGGGAGCGGAACCAAATGGGCCATTTCGTGTTCCACTCTGTTGATCTGTTGATCAGGATCAGCAACCAGTGATCGCCGTCTGGGATGCGCTCGAGGCTGTCTGCATCCAGCGATATCGAGATTGCGAGCCACGAGCATGCCACCGACCGTGAGGCTGTTGCCGTATTGCAATGGGCGTATTATTGCATTTCCGTTCCCATAATCACTCTCAGTTACTGGCAATCATTTGACTGAAAGGTCCAAAGTGCAAATACGCGCTGCGGGCATACAGTGGGACATTGTATATTTAGGTTTGGTCCCATTTACGCATGCAGCGTCCGATGACGACAAGGTGCTAGGCAGGCTGTCGCACAGCCAGTGGCGCCAGTTTGGTTTCCAGCATGTCTTTGATCGAGTGCGATTGCCATTCGCCCAGCAGCAAAGTGATATCAACAGGCCTCACTTCTTTTGTTCGCGCAGGGTTGCGCTAGTCTGGCGGCAGATTGGACACACTGATCGCGCTCGGTACCAATGCTCGGCAGCGGTCGGCACGCACCGCACGCTGCGAGTGGACGTGGCGTTCGTGATCGCGATCAGTGCACCCGGTTCTTTGGCAAGGAGCCCCACCGGCCGCCGGTGACGACGATCCATTCGTGGTGGAGGGAGCGTCGCTGCCGACAGCAGCGGAATGCCACTGGCATGCAATGACAATGACACGAAAGCGACAATGTGTCCAACAGTAATGGGAAATACCGGCCTGCAGGCAGTCGCATATCACCCCGGCGTCACCTGCCACCCCATTGGCTTCCGTTGGCGCGCCGCTTTCCTGCTGGCGCCGGCTTTCTCTGCCTGGCGCGCGCTGCAGACTGCCATCAGCCAGTCACACGACGCCGATAGCTGCAACGCGGGGGTCTCACATTTCTGAGTATATTCATATTCCCCCGTCCTCGTTGCCCATGGCGGCGTCGCGGCGAGTCCGCTCGTGCGCCACGCAGCCGTCAAGGCCGAGTACCCGGCCGCGACAGCATTGCTCGGGTTGTGTGCGTGCGCGCGGCTGATTTTCGATTGTCGCTGTGCAATCTGGGGCACAGTGGGCGCTGCATGCATTGCTGCCGTCCTTTCTGGTGACTAGCGTGTAGTGGTGAGGACGAGTGGCGGCTGCAGACGTCCGCTGATTGCAGGGCGTGGTTGGTTGCATGTCGTGGCCGCGAAGCTGCAGCATGAGCAGCAGCTCCGCTGTGGGGCCGCCAACACGTGCGATCTGCGCATGCACACAAGCACTCCCAAGCTTGCACAATTACAAGCATGCTTGCAACAGACTGCTGCTGCGTCGTCGCCGATAATCAGATATCGCGAGATACACCACGCTGCCCGTGTTGGCGATAAGGGGCTCCACCATTCGTGATCCCTCGGCATATGCCTCTCAGCCAGACGGGTCTCTCGCATCTGCGCACATCCTGCGGCCTGATGGGAAATCATCGTGCAGAGACACCTGGCGGGCCGGGCCGTCAGGCAGGCGGCCCAGTTGGAAGAAGCAGGAAACTCCGGCATCGGAGCAGGCGCGGGGGCGCCCGAGCGGCGCCACTTTGTTCCCTTGGACGGCGGCGGCGGTTTGACGGGCGAGATACGCAGGAAGCCAGCCAACCAGCTGCACGCGTGCTTGGTCTGGTCTCAGCATGACATGTCCATATGGTTTCCATGTTTCAGCAAACTCAAACTGCAAGATCGGAGCCGCCGAGCGTTCCTCCAGTTGGCTGCAACAGCCCGCGAACGAGTGACACCGATACCATACCAGGGGTCCGCCCGTCACGAACGTCTCGGCTGTCACGAATGCAACGGCAGTGCACATCTGCAGCAAGAAAAAGAAATCAATCACAATCCCACGGCGGTCGCGGCGTGTGGTGGATCCGCGTTGGCTAGACAAAAGGAAAATGTGAATACCAGCAGGCAGGACATGCAATATCCAGCCAGCAGTGTCAATGACGCGCGCCGCGGCCGGCGAGAGAGGCACTGTGCAACACGCACCTGGCGCGCCCCACCCCAGAGATGCCAGCCAGCTCCGAGCCCCGCGCCGGTCGGCTTTGCGTTTGCGTTTTTCCTGTTCCTTTTCCTATTCCTGCTCCTATTGCGTTTTTCAGCTCTGGCCACGCGAGAGAACTCAACTTTCTGTGCGCGATTGGTGGTTCTGTGCTTCTCGTCTGGGTGCTGGGCCGAGGGCTTGGCCGAGATACGAAAAGGCAGATTCTCTGGCTTGCAAGAAGCTTTCTGGGTCCTGGCTTCTGGCTGTTCTGATTCTCGCTCTGCATTGGCGATGCCGATATCGATTCCGCGCTCCTGGGTTTGCCAGTCTGCTCTAGGCCAGCTATCTCGGCTGCCAATGCCAATCTCTGTCCCAGGCTTCTTTCGTGTTGCTTCTGCAGCCACGAGCGGCGTCACATGCTGCTGCTACTGCTGCTACTGCTGCTTCCTCTTCGCAATACTCTGCCCCGAAGCAAACACCACAGCGAAGCATCTCATCTCCGCGTCGGGGCTACGCGGACCAGCGCCACATACAGTGCTCCGCCGGCTCCGCCGGCTGCAGTGTTGTGGGGATCCCAGTGGCGCGTGGGCGGAGACCACGCTCCGCTCCACCCTTACCCTCTGCCTTTTCCCCCCTGTCTTGCTCGGTCCAAACTTGCACACTCTGCACAGAGCCGCGCTGATGTGAATATGAACAGAATAGAAAATGCAGAAAATATGAATAAAGCGCGCCGATGGGATATGCGGTGGGAGTGGAGATGAGAGTGTGAGAATGTGATAGTTGCGGCCGTCGGTGCGGCGATGCGGGATATGCGATGGGAGCTTGCTGGTGCGGTGCGCTGTGTGTTGGTATTGATTAGATTTGTGCTTTGGGTCTTCTGAATGCGGCGGACGACGCTCCTCTTCGATAATCGTGTCGTTGCTCTTCGATAATGTTGCGCGGCGGCCAAGGTGCGCTTGCTGAGGCGGGCAACTGGCTGCTGCCTACCTCCGCCTCGCCGCCTCGCGGCGCGCGCGGGCCATGAACCACTTTTCGACGTTGAGCGCCTTGACCGACACCTTGTCTGCGCCCTCGATCTTGGCGCCGTGCTCGTCAAACAGGGGGCCGAGGCCCGCGCGCGCCCGCGCGCGATTGACGCGCCACGCGTGCCGGCGGCGGCGCGCCTGGTACACGGCCTCGATCTGCTCTGGCGTAAACTGCATAGATGCGCGCGCGACCTCGCGGTCAAACTGCTCGCCGAGCTCCTTTTTATAGTTGAGGTACTCGGTCTCCCAGCTCGCGCGGCCCTGCGACGACCACTGGCCGAGCGCGGCGAGCGAGTCGATGCCGAGCGCGCGCCACAGCCTGACCTCGCGGCGCATGTTGTCAATGTCCTCGTCCGCGCGCCGGTCCTTTTGGATGCGCCGCTCGCGCCGCAGGGCGCGGTTCCGGATCATCACGGAGATGCTCGTCGGCTGTGGCTTGATACGCGGCATCGGCACGTTGAGCAGACTGGGGCGCATAAAGCCGCCAGTGAGGAACGGCGGGCCCTGGTCCGTTGCGCGCCTCGCCTTGCGTGCAAGCGCTGCGGCAGCAGTAGCAGCTTCGGCGTCGAGCTGGGACGAGACCTTGGAGGTGAATGACAGCGCACTGGCCTGGAGACTGTCGAGGGCGTCGGCGTCAGAGGCGCGGATGGCGGCAAGGATGGCGGTCTCGGCGGTGAGGAATGCGCGGGTCTGCGGGACCGACTGCATAGGGATGGCGCGTCGCCAGCGCGCACGCACGAGGTCGAGCAGGTGCGGGTGGGCTGCGGCAGGGGTGGAGGAGCGTGGTGACGCACTTGACGTGGGAGTGGGAGTGGGTGTGGTGCAAGTGGAGGTGGAGGCCGATCCCGAGCCCAAGTCCACACTGTTGTCGGCGCTCCTGCTCCGCTCAGCCCGTTGCGCCGCGTCCAGTGTCGGGTCCTTGGGGACCGGGTTCGCGAGGAACGCCGACGTGTACCTCGCTACGATAGCGACCGCTGCCGTGGGCACACGCGCGCGGAGGGGCGCGTCCCCCTTGAGAGCTCGAAGCAGCGGGCGGTACAGCGACCACTTTGTCGGGACAGTATGCCGCGGGTCCTGGTAGAACGGCAGGCGCGGCGGCGCCCGCACGCGCGGAGGCTTGGTCGCATGTGTCGGCTGGTACGGGACAAAGTTCGGAAGGCTCTTGCCCATGGCGTGGAGAGTGGAGATGGAGTTGTGTGATGGACAGCAAAGTCGAAAACACAAACAAACAAACAATCAGGCAGCGGTCGGTGGACTGCCCGGTGGAGGTCTCAACTTTTTTTTTTTCGGTCACTCTCGACGCGCTCTGCCAGCTCTCTCTATCGGACATCTCTACATCTGGGTATCTCTTCGTCTGCTGCCAGCCTCACCCGGGGAGTGCGCATTGCGGTCATGTACTGCGCTGTCGCTCTGCAGAACACGGCGAGCAGAGCGCAGCAACAAACACTCGAATCAAAACAATGCCATGGAGCAAAAATTTACTACAAGATAAAGAATGTCACGCCGTTGGTTTCTCCACAACCTCACAGGTCGACGACCTAGGCCAGGATATAGAATAACGGAGGCCCCCAGCGCGCCCGCGCCACAGCCTAGCCCGACACGTCGACGCCTCAACTCGTCATGACAACAAGGAAGCGGAGCGTCGGGGGTCAAACAGCCGCACGCAGGCAGGACCGCCAGAGGTCAATCTCGGGGAAGCCGTGTCCCGTCGACAGGAACTATACGCCCAGAGAGAGAGCGTTTCGCAGTGGTCGAAGCGTCTGCGCAGGTCCACAGAGTGGTTGCGCAGACCGGGCCCTTGAGGAGAAGAGGAAACCAACGTTGGAATGTGTGGGCTTTATACTGGCAGCAACCAGGCGGAGGCCGCGGGCATGCTGGGTGGCGAGGGGCGAGGGGCGAACGGCAGCTGCGGTGAGCGGCGTTTTGAAAATTCCGACAGTGTGGCATTTTTATCGTGGCTCTTCCGCAGTGCAGGATGTGGTTTAGTGGCGACTTGTGCGTATATCTCAAGACACATGCATGCATCTGAAGAGATAGATCGCGTGTAGGAGCTGTTCTAGTGAGTTTCTGGCAATCTATTCCTTTCTAAGCATTTTTATCCATTTTGGGTATGACTTTCCGCCCCTGCCCTTCCCCTTCATCGTCTGCAGCGTGGCATGGAGCCAAGGGACGCCTACCAGTTTCTCGAGCCTTGGAAACGCGTCTGTTACAGAGCATGCGCGTAATGCGGGGGAGAAAGATCTTCCAACCTGGAGTGGAGCAATACCGACGATTCCAATGCCTTCGCTGTGACCGACTTTCATTTTGAGACGACATGGTGTGGGCCTGCGCAGTTCAAGCAGTGACCATTCTGCTGCTGCTGTCATGGATGCAAGCGTCCCAGTTAGCCTCTGAGCAGTTAGTTCCCAGGCCGGAATCCGTCCCTTGGTTGAAGCTTATGCGCTGCCGTGAGACCTCGCTCGTGCTGCAATACCGCGGTTTACTATCGTTAGGACACAGTCGTAGTGGCAGAATTCTAGCGAACATCCCCGCAGTTGACACAAACTAAACTGCTACTACTCAGCAACAGTGCAGCAGGCGTAGCGCGCACCACTCCTAGCCTATCCTCCTACGGATGGCTCGGATTGCGGGATAGCACCTGCCCCGGGACGGAATCAGGACGGGACCACGACAGCTGCCAAGAGATAAGATTGTCATCGCGAACGACAACTATTTCCAAAGTGGCCTTCTTCTGTTATGAATATCCATTTACATCAGCAGGGATCGTATAGAGCACTGGGGGTGGTCGGTAACCAAGCCACCGGTTGATCACTTTCGGAGATCGGCATCCCACTTTCCGCATCCTCCACCGTTCCTGATAGCCGATCAAGTTCACCAGTCATGTGGGCTTCCGGGGCAACCTGGCAGCGGAATGGGGTCCCGTGCTGGAGACAGTACTTAATCACTGTAACAGCTCTCTTCTTACTTGCTGTCATCATCGCTACTGCCGATAGCTCACCCCCACACCACCTGCAACAATGGACGCGATACGGGACGCGTTCGACACGTGGGCGCACAACAACGGCCTCGGCCACATGGACGTGTCCGAGGCGATCGTGTTCCTCGGTATGGGAACAGGCTTTGTCTCCCACCAGTACTTTAAGCGCTTCGAGCCCGACCCCATCTCCTACGCGACCTTTACGTTCAACCTCGCGGCCGTCGCGGGTATGGCGCTGTACGTCCTCGCGCCGTCCCTCTCGGTGCTTGGCGTGGTGGGCTGGACCGCCCACTTTTTGGTCCTCTTCAACCTATCCCTGCTCACCACCATCATCATCTACCGCGTGGCCCCTTGGCACCCGCTTGCAAAGTACCCGGGCCCCATGGGCGCCAAGATCTCCAAGCTGTACATGTGGAGGCAGGCGAAACTCGGCGTCACGGGCTACACGCAGGCGCAGCTGCACGATCTGTACAAGTCGGACGTTGTGCGCGTCGGCCCGAACTGGATCTCCATCCGGTCGGCAGACGCGATTCCGACAATCTACGGCGGCAGCAAGGGCGGCACCCGCGTGCCGTGGTCCAAGAGCGACTGGAACGAGGGCGCGCTCCGTGGCGGAACGCACGTGTCCCTCCAGCAGGAGGTCGACATTGACAAGCACGCCCTCCGCCGCAAGCTCTGGGACCAGGGCTTCTCCGGCAAGGCCCTCGCCGACTACAAGCCCGAGATCCTGACCTTTTGCGAAAAGCTCGTCCAGAACATTGGCGCCGCGGCCGACAGCAAGAGCGAGATTGACCTCGGCCTCCAGTTCCACTGCCTCAGCTTTGACGTCATGGGCGTGCTGGGTTTTGGCGAGTCGTTTGGCATGCTCGAGCTCAGCCGCAAGCACTTTTTTGTCGAGACCCTCGAGCGCGCCATGCGCGTCCGCATGCCGCTGCACGAGCTCCCGTGGTTCCGCGTCCTCCTCCGCAAGGTGCTCCCTCTCCCCGAGCGTGCAAAGAAGTTTGAGCAGCAGAACATTGAAATGTTTGAGAAACGGCTCGCCCAGGGCTCGACGCGCCGCGACATTTTCACGTACCTGCTCGGCGAGGAGGCTGCCAAGGAGGGCGGCAAGGCGCACCGCTTTACGCGCCCCGAGCTCATCTCCGACACGTCCCTTGTTGTCGTGGCCGGCTCGGACACGACCAGCAGCCTGCTGTGCTGGTTCTGGTACTACAACATTGCCAACCCGTCAGAGTACAAGAAGCTGCTTGCCGAGGTGGACGCTCTGGACCCCGACCAGCTCGACGACACGGCCGCCCTCGCCAAGCTGCCGTACCTCAACGCAGCGCTGAACGAGACCATGCGCATGCAGCCCGCTGTCCCTGGAGGTCTCCGCCGCATCGTTCCCGAGGGCGGCGCCATGCTCGACGGCAAGTACTTTGTCCCGGAAGGCACCGCCGTGTCCGTCCCGACGTATGCCCTCCACCACGACCGCCGCTACTGGGGCGACGACCACGCGACCTACCGCCCCGAGCGCTGGACCAGCGATGTCGACAAGCCCAACCGCAGCGCGTACCTTCCCTTCTCGTACGGCTCCCGCGTGTGCCCTGGCAAGAACCTCGCGCTCATGGAGGCGCGACTTGCCGTTGTCTCGATAGCGTCCAACTTTTCATTCACATTCGCGCCGGGATTCTCTCAAAAGGCGTTCGAGCGGGGTGTTCAGGACCACTTTACGATCCAGAACATGCCGCTACCTGTCATTGCCACGAGGAGGAGGAAGTAAATAAGAAGAAATAGCACCGCAGTAGCATTAGTTGAGTAGAGAGTGATGAACAACCAGGGTTTGGCACACACATAACGGAGACAAATCGAGCCTGGGCCTTGAGCCTGCAGACCCTCTTCGCAAGCCACCATATCCGCGCGGAAAAGTGAAGCGACACCTATGTGTCAAACCGCCAGTGCCCCTCCCAACACTGTCAGAGGCGCGGTTCCTGGTTGCCTGGTGGCATGAATGTGGCAGCTCGAAAATAGACTAACCGAGCCACACTCCGCCGCCGCCGCCAACCACACCACCACCGAGGTGTTTTGTTCTTCAACACATTGTAGTTCACCCTCCTCATGCATGCATTCCAGAAAGAGAGCTTCCTGTCGGGGAATCGAACCCCGATCTCCCGCGTGACAAGCGAGCATACTAACCGTTATACGAACAAGAACTCATGTTCAGAGGTGTTCATTCTTTCGTGATGAACAACGAGGTGGCGGGATCATCCGAAGCGTCTTTGGGTCTTCCTCTCTCGCTCCCCACGCTTCCTGTTAACAGTCAGAACCAACTACTCTAAACTGCGGGTGTCATCCTTCTATACAGTGGCATCCCTCCTATACAACGACAACATCAAAAGTGCGAAACGATGATGGAAGAGAGGCGGGAAACCCACTCGAGGGAACCGACAAGGATTTCTTGCGCCCCTCTGATGCTCGGCTCCAAGTACCGACAGGGGCATCCTATGTCTCGGCAACCGCTGGCAAAAGCTTGCACTTCCTCTCCCATTCAAAAAGAGACAGCTACCCGAGTCGGGGGAGCACAGGTCCCACTGGGAATCGAACCCAGATTACAAGAAGGAAGCGGCCCAGAGCGCTCTCGAGGTCGGGATCCAAGCTTCAGAATCTTATGTACTAACCGTTATACGATGGAACCATATGTCCAACAGTCTCGGCCGTCCCTCACCGGTGGGACCATTGGAGAAGAACAGAACTGACAGATGAGTCGGGTGAACAGAGGCCTGATGAGTATTGTGTGAGCAGGTAGACTTAGAGCTGGACCCAATGATTCGGCTTTCCTTCCCCTTGTTGTCTGGCCGGCCAGTGTAACGCGCAGCTGACAATTGGTCGAGCATGCTGTGCTCGAGCTTCCCAGGAGCCCTCGAGCATACTATCCGTTGGCCATCCATCGTCTACCTACCTATCGGTTTAGCGCCACGAGCGGTGGAGGTGTTCTCCGGATATAGGGAAATAGGTGGACGCCAATGGTCGATTGGTGTGGAGATTGATCACGAAATCGACGAGTCGAGGAGCCGAGTAGCTGAGTCATGGGTCAGGCGGTCCTGAGCTTGATGGACGGGTCAACTCGATGCACCCCAAGTCCGGACTTTGCGGTCTGGCGTGAATAACCCACTATAGCATGATACCGCGATAACGAGTACAGACTTAACTAGACATTGTGCTCTCTTCTCCCAAGCATCCCCATGTCGACAGCGATCACCCTCCCCTCCATCCCGCCCACGCGCGCGGGGTCGCCCAACGGCAATACGCCAGTCGCATTCACCATCCGCGAGCGGCTTCCCGATGACATGCCCGCACTCGCCGAGCTCCTGGAGCGCCAGCAGCCAGTGACAAACTACCCCATTTCCTGGCCCCTGCCGATGCCGATCCCCCAGTTCATTGAGCGAGCAGGAGAGACCAAGGCGTTTGTGGCCGTTACACCCGCAGGGCAGCTGATTGGACACATATCAGTGTGCCGCGGACTCGAGGGAGGCAAAGACTTTGAAGGGGCCGAGATCCCCGCCATCTGGGCCAAGGCGCACTCGTGCGCGATCGGCGACCTGCGTATCATCGGCGGACTGTTTGCGGACCCCGACTGTGGAGGACAGGGTGTCGGCTCGGCCCTCATGGCCGCCGCGACTGCCGAGTCCCGCAGGGATGGCGGCAAGCCCGCGCTCGACGTCCTCTCCTCAAACTCCGGCCCCCTCGCAATGTACCAGCGTCGCGGATGGCGCATTGTGCACGAGTGGAAGGACTGCGACTGGGTGCCGGGGAAGAAGCTGGTCGTCTTTCTGTTGATCTTGGACGATGACAAGCCTGATGAGAATGGGAACTAGGTCTAGATTATGCATTGGTGACGTCACGTATGTCTCTGTTCGGGATAGTCATCTCCGCTGTTTGTCGCCCGACGGACCAGCCAGAAAGCCACCTTGCAGGTATAGCTCGCCTGGCGTGTCGCCAAGCGGAGGATGTCGATAGCTTGCGGACATTGCCCTCTGGTCCCCCACACAGAGGACGATTCTGCTGAGCGCTGGAGAGGGAATGGAAGTGCGTGCGAGACAGGGACTATCGATCGTTTGGGGGCCAGCAGGCACGCGGGGTCGACATTGTTGACGGCCGTCAGACACTGCGCTGCCAACTCTGGGTCTGGCGGATCTCTGGAAATACACTCTGGTGGCTCGGAATCGCCGCCAAGCCAACGGGGGGGCGCTGGATCTTGCCGGGTCGGCATCTCGGCCAGCAGGTGGCCGCCAGGCACACATGCGCACAGGGTCGGGTGGGCAAAGTGGGGGCGAGCATCCCTCCCTCCCTCCCTCTCTGTTTAACCGACCCGACATGGCCGTATTTTTGTCACCGACTCGGTCGTCGCCGAGCAGGCCAGAGGAAAGCTGGCGCCATGGACTAACTGTTGTTGCCTTTGCTCTTCTCACTTTGCCACTTCAATCTAGTCCCAAGGCCGTGTCCAACTGTCTCTGTCTCGACCGCACCACCTTTTGTTGAATTGTTGATCGTCACATCGGAACAACAACAAATCCGCCCACCTCCACCTGCCGGACCACACCATCGAGCTCGGCATCGCACGATCATGAGCAGCCCACCGCCAGGAACCGCTGGGTCCGGCTCCACACTGTCCCGCAAACGCACCCACGAGAGCCACAAGCTCGTCGACCTCCATGCACCGCATGCGAGCCGCCCGCCAAGCATCGCGCCATCGATGAAGGAGATTGCGAACGCACTCGAGCGGGCAACCACACTCCCGTCGCCGGACGCTGTCTCCGACGACACAAAGATCGAGGCCGAGGCTGGCCGGGAGAAGACGGACGAGGACGAGGACGAGGTGCCGAACGGCGGTTATGGCTGGATCATCGTCTGCTGCATCCTCGGCCTGAATGCCTGTACATGGGGTGAGTACCTCCCGCAGACCAATGCTGACGGACAGGCGTAAACACCACATATGGCGTGTACAGGTATGTTTCGACTGACGACTACGCGCGACACTAACGTCTAGCTCCTACTTTCTCCAGTACAACTACTACGCCGCGACCCAGCTCGACTACGCCTGGGTCGGCGGTCTCTGCGCCTCCATCGCTGTGTGCATGGGACCCCCTGCGAACTTCATGGTCCGTCGCTGGGGTGTCAAACCCCCTATGTTGATTGGTAAGTACCCGCGCAAAATGACCAACGGCGGTACCCCGGTACGGGCTAGAGATATAGCGACAACGGCCGTATATCCTGCAAAGCACGCGGTACAGCCACTCAGGTGGCCGGCCGAGCGGCCAGCTGAGTAGCATCGGTGGCGTGTGGCGTGTAGCCACCCCCCGAAACGCTGGGCTGAAGCGCGGCAGGAGCCTGACAATCACGAGGGTTCTGTCCCGGCTGGACCCGGGCCGCAACGCACAGTGCCCAGACCTCCCGACCTCCACCTCCACCTTGCAACAACACCACTAACTCACAGGGGCCGTCGGCGTCGGCCTCGGACAGTGCTTCTCCGGTCTCTGCACCTCGTTTGGCCCGTTCCTCGTCTGCCAGGGCTTGATTTTTGGTGTCGGCATGGGTCTGGTGCGTCTTCTGTTTGCGTTCAAAGCTAACCGCAGATTCTCGTCCCGTCGCAGCCTCTCCTTGCACACTGGTTCGACCGCAAACTGTCCATTGCGCAGGGTATCGCGCAGGCGGGTAGCGGTGTCGGTGCGCTCATTTTCTCCAACACCACACCGCTGCTCCTGCATCACATTGGCGTCAAGTGGACGTACATTACAAACGGATGTATCTCCATGGCGATCCTCATCCCCGCCACACTCCTCATGAAGGGCCGCCACAAGGCTGTCGGTGCCAAGTCTGCGCCGCTCCAGCTCAACTTTTTCTGGCACAAGGGATACAGGTGGCTCTTGACCTGGGCGTTCCTCACAAGTGAGTTCCAATGCTTTTGCTCGTGAACTGACCCACAGTGATGGGCTACTTTATCGCCATCTACACCCTTGCGTCGTACTGCACCAACGCCCTCGGCCTGACTCAGCGGCAGGGCGGTGCCGTGCAGTCTATCCTCGCTGCAGGCCAGATTATTGGCCGTCCGTTCTGGGGCTTTTGGCTCGACCGCGGCGGACGGACCAACATGGTCATCCTCAGCTACCTTATCTGCGGCATCGTCACGCTGGCAGTCTGGATGCCTGGGCGTTCGTTCGGCCTCATGGCGTTCTTTGGTCTGATCAACGGTGCCACCAGCGGAACGATCCACATGTCGTGCACCCCGCTCACGGCGTCGGTTGTCGGTGTCCCCGACCTCGCCTCGGCCCTCGCCATCTACTGGCTCAGCACCGCCCTCCCCAACCTCCTCGGCCAGGCGTTCGCCATCATGCTCGTCGACTACTCGCGCGACCACCTCGGCCGCTCGGGCCCCGACGCATACCAGATCTCGATCGGTTTCTGCGGAGGCCTCTACTTTGCGGGAGCCCTCGCGCTCCTGGGCGTCAAGCACTATCTCCAGAACGACTGGAAGATCTGGAAAAAGTCGTAGACGGACCGCCGCAGACGGCATAGACATCAATCATCTAGACTCATCTCACTGCCACAGCGCCATCTCATTCTCATTCACATGTATGCATTGGATATTACTGTTCCTGGAGTGCGAGATGGCCGCGGGCTGGCGACTCGATCGCAGCTTGAACGTGGAATGATGACGGCGATGTCGATCGGGCGATCATTAACGGCGACGACTGCTGCTGGCTTACATACCTCCATGGCTCGGCACATTCCGGCATCGTGTACACTAGAGGCAAGCCAGTGAGGTAGCGCAATGTTTAGTTGCATATAGAGACTATGAGAGCATAACAGTAGTAGATATGAGAAGTAAAGCACAATGCGGGGCGAGCCCCGATCCAACACACCGAGTCCGGTCCACAACACATGCTGCGACAGACCATACTGTCCAGCACCTTTCTTTCCTCCTCTTTCGATTTCGTTCCCGTTCGTTTCCTTCTTCCTAGTCGTGAGGTCCGTGCACCCGTGCACTCGCAACGGGTTGTGGCAGTGTGGCGCAAGGCGCCTTAGAAGACACCAGCAGGAGCCTGCTTCTCGAGGTGCGATGTCTCGGGCTTGTCGTGGTCGCCAAAGACGTCGACCTCGGTCTTCTTAAAGTCGCGCGCAGAGACGCCCTGCTCGAACAGCCAGTCGATCTCGGCAAAGCTGCGGCCAGTGCACTCGGGGACGCGGAAGTAGGTGTAGACGATGCACAGGAAGCACGAGCCCGCCCAGAAGAAGCCAGCGTAGTTGCCCCAGTCTGTTCCGTTAGCTCAGCCTCACACAGGAAAACGCTTGTACTCACGCCAGGCATCGTCGTTGAGCATGTACGGGGTAAGGATGTTGCAAATGATGCCGACGACGTTGTAAAGGTTGCGGCCAAGGACGACAGTCTTGATCTGGAGGCGACGAGTCGAGATCTCGGCGACGAGCGAGTAGCAGACGGTACCAACAGTAAGCTGGTAGAAGGCAGCCCAGATGATCATCATAGAGCCGGTCGCCATGGCACCAGCCGAGCGGTGGGCCTCGGGGACAAGACCAAGGAAGCCCATGACAAGGAGAGCGGAGAAGAGACCGCAGAGACCGTAGAGGTAGAGACTGCGACGGCCAATGCCGAGAGCCATGAGACCCCAGGCGACAAAGACACCAACACAGTTGATCGAGTACTGGCCGAGGGCAAAGTTGTATGCGTTGCTGGAATCGACGCCGGCCTTGGTAAGGAAGAAGGTCGAGTAGCCAGAGAACGAGTTACCAGCGAGGTTCTGGATAGCCCAAACCATGCACACAATCTCGGTGCGGCGGAGGTCGGTGCCCTTGAAGCAGTCCCAGTAGCTGGCACCCGAGGTGATCTCATTCTCGAGCTCGGTGGTGTGGCGCATCATGTCGACAGTCTCGTCGGCGTTGAAGTCGGTGTCACGGTTCTTTGAAGTGAGGCGGCCGAGAGAGTGCTTGGCCTCCTCGTAACGGCCCTGGCGGACGAGCCACCACGGGGACTCAGGGGCCAGCATTGTTCCGATGCTACGCAATGAGTTTGTGAACGCCTCAGACAAAGACTGCACTTACAGGAGAGGCACAGGCCACATCCACTGCAGGGCATAGGGGAGGCGGTAAGCCCAGCTGTCGGTGCGGTGAAGCATAGACTTGACGACACCAACGCCAATAACCTGACCGAGACCCCTGTGTGTCAGAAATATCATCACGCGGTCGACTTACCAGCAGAAGTTGACGTAGCACGTGAGGTAGCCGCGGAGAGCGACGGGGCAGACCTCGGAGGCGTAGGTGATGGTAAGAGTCTGGAAGATACCCCAGGGGATACCGCAGAGGATTTCAGCGACCTGGAGGTAGACAATGTCCTTGGCAAAGACGAAGAGGGCGATGAAGGCGGTGAGCCAGACGAGAGAGACCATGACAGTCTTGCGGTAGCCAAAGCGCTCAGAGACCCATCCGTTGATGAAGAGACCAAAGATCTCACCGACGGCGGCACCGTTGCTGAGACCAGCCTTCCACGGGGCGGTTACCTCCCATTCGCCCTTGCTGTTGAGCTCTCCGTAGCGCTCATTGAACTGCGAAAAGGCGTAGAACTGGCCAAGGAGACACACGTCGTAGCCTAGAGTCAGCTTTAGCCACATACCAAAACTCACCCTCCATCACGATACAGGTCGAGATCAGCATCGACCAGAAAACGGCCTTGGGGTAGAGCTTGATGCCCTCGAGCAGGGTCATCTTGTGCTCCTTCTCAGTCGCACGGCGAGCATTGTTGGTGATCTCGGCGCTGACGTTGACGTGCTTGGGCCCGCCTACCTCCTCGTGAGAGTGCAGAGACGCAGGCATGGTGGTGATGTGGTGATATGGGTGAAAGAGAGAGTAAAGAGTGGGTCCTCAAGTCGAACGAGCTGGCTCTAAGGGTCGGGCCTACAGATCAAGATAAACCTGCCAATCCCTGGAGCTGGCACTGCGCTGGCTGATGTGATTGAGTGGGATGCATTTCTCGACAACGACTGTTGCTTTATAGCATCCCCGCGCAATGTGGGACCTCGAGGTCCCAGATGGTCCCAGATCACGATGCATACCGGCCCCGGCCACTCCAATGCATGCACCCGTGCTTCTCGCCAAGAGGGGGCCCACTTTAGACCTCGCCTAGGCGTCAACAAACCCGTTTGGGTGACCCAAGAAAACAGACTCTGTTTCAGTGCCTGGGCACGCTTTGGCTTGCCGCTCCACATCAGTCAGCTGCCCAGCCAAGACTGGGCGTGTGGGCACGGGGGCTGAGACTTGCCTAGATTCAGCTGCTCTCTCCCGCCCTTAGCCGGAGCGGTCTGCCGGTGGCCCCGGTGGGCTTTTTTGGCCCACGGCCGGATCGCTGCCGTGGTCGGCGTTTTGTCGGACGGCTCCTCAAGTTTGCTGTGGCGATTTTGGCGCGTTTTCGCGCTGCTGCGCTCTCCCTGGGTGCGAAATCGAACGTCTATGTGGCTGCTGTGATGAGGAGGCATGTTCTGATCGCGAGCAGCGTTATCTATGTGTTCTATAGTGGGGGCCCGATGTTCTCTGCACGTCAATCTGTCCATCGGGAGATTGATGGATCGTTTTACTTACCGATGTCCACACAAATCTGGCCGCGATGTCAGATCCAAGGCCATCCCTGGTGCAAGTCCGTTGTCGGTGCGAAACCGGACATTAAACAGTCCGAGCTTTGCCGTTATCGGTCCGATCTCGGTATCAAATCGGTCCGTGCGCGGACATGGCGGATCTCAAAACGCCACCCCGATGCTCTGGATCTGACCTCGGTAAACTTGTTCGTCTGCATGTACAACCACTCAGCTGCTTCCTGATGTCACGGCCGTTCCGCGAGTTGGCAGAAGTCAGCTTACCCCACTTTCCTCATGATCTCTCAGCGCCGATGTCGGCTCAAAGCTGCTGCGCTTCCACACCGGCGCCGATTCGGGGGCCTCCCCCTCGCCAGCGTGGATGGGAAAACCTTGCCCAAGGGTGTGAAAACAAACAGCCTAATGGGCCAACTGACAGCGGTGATGACGGACTGGAAACCTACCGAGAATACCAAAAGACCGGTGTGTAGCACCGTGACGGGGAAGGTCACAGTAGTTAAAAGGATACAACAGCGCGTGCTTGCCATCATCACAACACGCTCCTCTACTCACTCACTCTCACGAGCCCCGCAACATCAAGATGGTTCACGCTCCCGAGGTTACCGACTTTGTCAAGGCTGCGGCCACCAAGCTCGATGCCGTCTCGGACGACATTGACAATGTCAACATTATCAAGGGCGACGAGACTGCCTGGAACGCCGAGTCCAAGTTTGACGCCGAGCACGAGAAGGGCAACTTCCGCCGCTACGAGGAGGCGTGTGACCGTGTCAAGAACTTTTACGCCGTGAGTGGAAAGCGACCTTGTGGCGAAAAGTGGCCTCGACTGTCACTTGACACTGGGTCCCGGTCAAACGAAAACCCACCGAACCCATTACTAACACCATCCAGGAGCAGCACAAGAAGCAGACGCTCGAGTACAACATCCGTATCCGCAAGGAGATGGAGGACACTATCCGTGCGCGCATGACCGTTTGGGAGGCCATGGAGCTCCTGAATGAGCTGGTGGACGAGTCGGACCCCGACACCCAGGTCGGCCAGATCGAGCACCTCCTCCAGACCGCCGAGGCGATCCGCGCCGACGGCAAGCCGGACTGGATGCAGCTCGCTGGCCTGCTGCACGACCTCGGCAAGCTTCTCTGCTTCTTCGGTGCCGAGGGCCAATGGGATGTCGTCGGCGACACCTTTGTCGTCGGCTGCAAGTTCTCCGACAAGATCATCTACCCCGAGACCTTCAAGGCGAACCCCGACTACTACGACGAGAAGCTCATGACCGAGAACGGCATCTACGAGCCGGGATGCGGCCTCGACAACGTCCTCCTCACCTGGGGCCACGACGAGTACATCTACAACGTCATGAAGAAGCAGAGCACCCTCCCCAAGGAGGCCCTCTCTATGCTCCGCTACCACTCCTTCTACCCTTGGCACCGCGAGGGCGCCTACCGCCACCTCATGGGCCCCGGCGACGAGGAGCAGCTCAAGGCCGTCCAGTCCTTTAACGCGTACGACCTGTACTCCAAGGCCAACGAGGCCCCCAAGGTCGAGGTCCTCAAGCCCTACTACATGGGCCTCATCGAGAAGTACATCGGCCTCCACGAACTCGAGTGGTAGACAAGAACCTCGAGGTGGCAGTGAAGACGTTGTATATAGACAATTCGCTAGGACACTAGATTTGTACACTTTTATATTATTTCGCTATGCACTTTGTGGAGAGGTCGACCACTGCGAGCGTCCTGTTATTAGGGTTGGGGGTAGGGTGACCCTACCTCCTCGCACCTCGGGGCTCTCCCAACCAAGAAAAAGAACACAGGGCTCCAAGAGACGCTGGATCAGCCTCGTATGGGGCTCGAACCCATTTCATTTTGATGTCCACTTAAGTAGTAAGAGTCAAACTATCTACCGACTGATATAACGAGGCATCAATATCCACTCCCGGGTTAGCCTGGTCGGCCCCGGGAAGGTGTTGTTGCCAGACGACAAGAAGCAAGGTGGGAGGAAGGAGGATGAAGGCGCGGAACGGCAGCAGGGGGCAGGAGGAGGAAGGTCGTGAGGAGGTCTTGATTTGAGGCACCTCTCGAGGCGTGCCGCGACTGAAAAGTTGGTCACCTCGTCAGCAGGGAAGCTACGTTGGCGTCGGCGGAAGCGTCGGCGGCTTGCTAGGTGGCATTGTATCTCTGTGTGGGGTGCCCACTTCCAGCGACAAGATATGGACTTCTGCATGAAAAGAGGCAGGCGTCCCCAGAGTCGGAAGCAGTCGTGAAGGAGACGGGAGCTCCAGGATCACTGTCATAGCAACGGTCGAGATTCCCAGGAATCTCGAGCAAGTGCGCAACTTTGGCGGTGCCAAGCGTCGGTCAGGACCGGCCGGCTCGCGCCCGATGAAGAACGCCCCAAGCCCCGAGGAGATGAGTGCGAACCACAGACACCGCGAAGTGAGTAGCTATTGCGCATTGCCAAAGCGGTGGGGGCACACAAGAAGCGCCAAGGGGAGTAGGCCGTTCGCCGATGATAGTCACAGGAAAGAGGACCATGGGGTTGATCAGCTCGATCGACTCGCGAACGTCTGTGCAGAGGACAACGCAGAGCGCAGGCGGAGCAAGTCGGAGAGGTCAGTTCCCGTGCAACCAACAGAGGGGCGACAGGTATCAGTCCTGTTACCGCTGTTTACGCAGCCGACAAGAAGCATCTGGAGATCAAGAACGCCGCAGGTGCAACCGCGCCGGATTCCACCATCACTCTTTCCTCTTAGTGACCGCGAAAGCCGAACCAAAATGAGTGATATTTGCGGCTCTGTCAGCGACGGCGATGAATGAGACGATGCTTCCTGCGGGGTCAATGGCCGAGAGAGGGGAGAAATAAGGACGAGAGGGATGACAAACGGCGTTCCAGCATGCTGCTGGGTGTGTCATCCAGGTTGTTGACTGGCGACGCCGCATTGGTGGGTGGCACGGGCCGCCTCGCTTCAATACTTAAACGTCCGACGGAGCCGTGATCTCTGCTCCACCCACCTCCCATCAAACCACTTCCACCACCAACAATGCTCGCCACCGTAAGCTATTTTTCTCCCACATTCAGCTGACGCCAGATCAACACCCCCACTCTCGCCTGCGGCTCGGACTGCGCGTGCGAGAAGTGAGCCGCATCTGGGACCTGGGACACTGACACCAGCTGCACCTGCTCCGGCTGCCCCGTCCACTCGTCGGGCGACGACAAGAAGTAAGCGCGGGACAATCGTTCTCCGTACGCCGCCGACTACGTCTGGGCTACCAGATCCTGCAAGCCCGAGGACCGCCTGGCCGCGCGCGCTGTGTCGTATTGATATGATGTTATGACGAAGTAAACAATCCGAAACTGCCCTCGTGTTGCAGTAGCGACGAGTCTTGGACAGGTGCCCGGGGAAAAGTCTGTGTGTAGTCGCCTCTATGGCTGCCGTCGCTGTTCCTTGTCGTTGCTGGGATCAACGTGCGGTCGGGGTGCGCTTTGACCTCGGAGCCTCGGAGCTGATCCTGGCCCATCCTGGCCTTTGCTGTTGGAGATTGGTCTGGGTGGCGGAGATGACGTCGGCGGGATTCTTCGCGATTTGATTCCGCGTGGCGCCAGCCCAGCTTACTCATGGCGGCGCGACACAATACCTCCTCGGGCTGCTGCGGCATCCCTCGGCGTCGCCATGGAGGTCGTCAATGTATGTCGGAGAGCGATTCGGGGGGACCTGCCCTTGGGACAAGTTGGGGACTAGGGCATCAGTGATGAGCTGTGGCCGCCAGGCGTCGAGGCAGCCTAGATAGTCAGTGGCTCGCAATAATTTTCGACGGCTCCACCTCCAGCCTGTCGTTGATCCAGGTTGTGCACGATGCATATCTCGAGCTGGTTTCTTCAATCCCTCTAGAATACCTCGGCGGAGTCTACTGTATGCATGCACTGCAGCCTGAAGCCATGAACGGAGCTCGGCGTCGGCCTCGGCGTCGGTACTGTTCTGTTACTGTGAGCCAGGAAGCAGCCGGAGAGACAGACCTCCACCGGATTCAGGTACGACGGGAGCAAAATCTTTCAACAACCTTGCTCGTCGCTGTGGTCGCCCTCACCAAAGTTGTCGTTCTTACCACCCAACACTCTGTCGAGAACACCACCAACAACATCCACACTCCCCAAAATGGTCGCCTCGTTCGACCCCCTCGCCCCGCAGAAGGCGACCTCGTC
Organism: Apiotrichum akiyoshidainum; assembly: GCA_002973495.1. Classification (NCBI taxonomy): domain Eukaryota; kingdom Fungi; phylum Basidiomycota; class Tremellomycetes; order Trichosporonales; family Trichosporonaceae; genus Apiotrichum; species Apiotrichum akiyoshidainum. Next base: position 20,462 of record PQXP01000016.1, read on the forward strand.
CAAGTTCCGGGACAAGTCGACCTTTGGCACCCTCACCCGCGAGCGCATGTTCCGCCACCCCTCCAAGACTGGCCAGGACTTTGACACTCTCACCGAGCTTGTCCGTCCCCATGTCGAGTCCTTCGACGCCCTCACCGAGGGCACAGAGGACGGCCAGCCCGGCCTCCTCCAGCTCGGTATCGAGGACATTGGCGAGAAGGTCATCTTTGACGGCATTCCCACCGACTCGATGCCCTTTGGCACCAAGATTACCTGTGAGTAACAACAAGCCGACGAGCGACTAACCTAGCAAGTCCGGATAGGACAGGTCGCCCTGGGCAAGCCTCTCGTCTCTGACCGCGACAAGCTTGCCGTTGAGCGCCGCATCTTCCCCGCCGAGGCGCGTGAGCGTCTCACCTCGTACCGCTCGCGTCTCACCGTCACCATCAAGTGGAAGGTCACCTCTGAGGAGGGCACCACCCGCGAGTACGACGAGGTCCGCGAGTGTGGTCTCCTTCCTGTCATGGTCAAGTCGGCCCGCTGCAACATTCGCGACATGTCTGCTGCCGAGATGGTCCACCGCGGCGAGGAGTCGTGCTCGTGGGGTGGATACTTCATTGTCAACGGTAACGAGAAGATTATCCGTTACCTCATTCTCCCCCGCCGTCACCACCCCATCAACCTCTACCGTCCCTCGTTCGCCAAGCGTGGTGTCTCGTACTCGCCTTACGGATGCCAGATCCGTTGTGTCCGCCCCGACCAGTCCGCCTGCACCAACACCATCCACTACCTCACCAACGGTGGTGCCACCCTTCGTTTCGCCTGGCGCAAGGTCGAGTACATGATCCCCCTTGTTCTCATCCTCAAGGCCCTTGTCGACGCTTCCGACCTCGAGATCTTTGAGGGCCTCGTCCAGGGCGAGTACGACAACACCTTCCTTACCGACCGTGTCGAGCTCCTTCTCCGTGGCCAGAAGACCTGGGGCATCTACACCGGCTCCAATGCTCTCGAGTACCTCGGTGACAAGTTCCGCGTCGTCATGAACTGCCCCGACGACTGGTCCAACGTTCAGGTCGGTTCGTTCCTCCTCTCGCGTGTTGTCCTCGTCCACCTCCCCAACCCCCGTGAGAAGTTCCGCATGCTTCTCTTCATGCTCCGCAAGCTCTACTCGATGGTCGCCGGCACCTCCACTCCCGACAACCCCGATTCGCCCCAGCACCACGAGGTTCTCCTCCCCGGTTTCCTCTACTCGATGATCATCAAGGAGCGTCTCGAGGAGTGCATGATGGCTGTCAAGGCTCAGGTCCAGCAGGACCTCCGCATGAACAGGGCAAAGGACTTTACCAGCTCCAAGTACTTCCCCTCGGTCATTGCCAAGACCAACTTTGACGTCGGTGCCAAGCTCGCCTACTTCCTTGCTACTGGTAACCTCGTCTCGCCCACCGGTCTCGACCTCCAGCAGACCTCGGGTTTCACTATCATTGCTGAGAAGCTCAACTACTACCGTTACCTCGCCCACTTCCGCTGTATCCATCGTGGTGCCTTCTTCGCCGAGCTCAAGACCACTGCGGTCCGTAAGCTGCTTCCCGAGTCGTGGGGTTTCCTCTGCCCCGTCCACACTCCTGACGGATCGCCCTGTGGTCTTCTCAACCATTTGTCGCACACCTGCAAGATTGTTACCCGCACTCTTGACGTCTCGCACATCCCCGCCCTCCTCTCGGCTCACGGCATGACCCAGGTCTTTGCTGCTTCCGTTGACGGCAAGAACAATGTCACTGTCCAGCTCGACGGTCGTATTCTTGGTTGGGCCTCTCCCGCCAAGGCCAAGCAGCTCGCCGACCTCCTCCGCAAGCTCAAGACCGAGGGCGACTCGCGCGTTCCCCTCGACCTCGAGATTGGTTACGTTCCTGTCACCAAGAGCGGCCAGTACCCCGGTCTCTACCTCTTCGGCTCGCGGTCACGCTTCATGCGTCCTGTCACCTACATCCAGAACGGCAAGCTCGACCACGTCGGTCCGTTCGAGCAGGTCTACATGGACATTGCCATCACACCAGAGGAGATTGAGAAGAACGTCTCGTCGCACGTCGAGATTGCCCCCACCTCGATGCTCTCGGTCCTCGCCAACATGACCCCCTTCTCCGACTTTAACCAGTCTCCCCGTAACATGTACCAGTGTCAGGTGGGTCACTACACTTGGGTACGCCGCTGACCGCTAGATGGGTAAGCAGACCATGGGTACTGCTACGACTGCCTACAACCGTCGTACCGACAACAAGATCTGGCGTATTCAGAGCGGTCAGACCCCGATTGTCCGTCCCGCCCTCCACAACACCTACGGCTTTGACGCGTTCCCCAACTCGACCAACGCTGTTGTCGCCGTCATCTCGTACACTGGTTACGACATGGAAGACGCAATGATCCTCAACAAGTCGGCCCACGAGCGTGGCTTCGGTTACGGTACCGTCTACAAGGCGGACATCTTTGACCTCAAGGACGCCTCCAGGGCACGCAACGGTCCTATTACCGTTCACTTTGGTCTTGGCAAGGACATCAAGGCCGACCACCCGTGGCGCGAGATTGTCGACAACGACGGTCTCCCCAAAATTGGCTCCAAGGTCAAGGCTGGTGACTGCATTGCCGCCTACATTGACGACATCACTGGCCGCACCAAGGCGCACAAGTACAAGGGCGACGAGACGGCGTACATTGACGAGGTCCGTGTTCTTGGCTCGGACAGTGGCGACACCGAGCTCCAGAAGGTCCACATCAAGCTGCGTATCCCCCGTTCGCCCATTATCGGAGACAAGTTCTCGTCGCGTCACGGACAGAAGGGTGTCTGCTCGCAAAAGTTCCCCATGATCGACATGCCGTTCACCGAGAGCGGCATGCAGCCCGACGTCATTATCAACCCCCACGCTTTCCCCTCGCGTATGACCATTGGAATGTTCGTCGAGTCGATGGCCGGCAAGGCCGGTGCTCTCCACGGTATGTGCCAGGACGGCACCCCGTTCAAGTTTGGCGACAACGACACTCCCGTCGACTACTTTGGCGAGCAGCTCCGTGCCGCCGGCTACAACTACCACGGTAACGAGCCCATGTACTCGGGTATCACTGGTGAGGAGCTCCGTGCCGACATTTACATCGGTCTCGTCTCGTACCAGCGTCTTCGTCACCAGGTCAACGACAAGTGGCAGGTTCGTACCACTGGTCCCGTGGACCCCCTCACCCGCCAGCCCGTCAAGGGTCGTAAGCGTGGTGGTGGTATCCGTTTCGGAGAGATGGAGCGTGATGCCCTGCTCGCGCACGGAACAAGTTTCCTCCTCCAGGACCGTCTCCTCAACTGTTCCGACTACTCTACAACCCTCTCGTGCCGCACCTGTGGTTCGATGATTGGTACAGGATTCGACGAGGAGCTCCTTGGCGTCGACGCCCAGTCCAACTGGTACTGCCGCGTCTGCGACCGCAAGGAGAAGACCGAGGGCAGCACCGGCGTCGTCGTCAAGGACTCGGCCCCGACGGCGAAGAAGGGCAAGCTCGACGTCATTGCCGTTCCCTACGTGTTCAGGTATCTCTGCGCGGAGATGGCGTCCATGGGCATCAAGCTCAGCGTCACGGTTGTGTGAGCATCGCATCAGGAGGGCTAGTCATGATTCATATGTATACAGGATTTCGCATAGATGTGTTGCAGGCGGCCGAGGGCGGCAAGGGCGGCGGTGGCGAGGTTGAGGTTGTATCCGACCGGGGTGCAGGTCAGGCCGAGGCAGCGGTCAGGAGGCAGCGGTCAGGAGGCAGCAGCGTCAGAGCGGCGCCCGGCGGAGGGCGATGTCGTTACCGATCCCAGTGGACGGACCCTTGTGTCCTCGTCGCGATTTATTTATTGTTTGTGCCGCTGAGCACGGATACCTCGGGCTGCATCGTCGCCAATGTTACTGGACGAGGAGAGTGCCACATGCGCCTCTTTCAGCAGCCAACACCGATCGAGCTCTTTGCGTTTGCGGATCCGGACCACGTGTCTCGGGACCGGCTCTGGATCGGGCCCCGCATCCCATCTTGGCGTGCGTCGCCTGTCACTGCCGCGGACACCGTTGGTGGTGACGTTGTTGACATGTTGCTCCCCTTTGCTTTCTTCTTTTTCTCCTTCTCTCTCTCTCTCTCCTCTCTCCCGTTTTCTCACAATGGCAGCAACCCTCCCGCTCCTCTGCTTCAACGACGTCTACCGCGTACAGCAGCGCTATGTCCCGCAACCCGGCGCGCCAGAGGACCCGACCGCAACCGCAGAGTCCGAGATCCGCGTCGGACAGTTTGCGCAGCTCGTCGACTCGTTCCGCGACAAGTGGCCCCAGCAGGCCGACGGTACCCGCGATGGACTCGTCCTCTTTGCTGGCGACGTCTTCTCGCCGTCCGTAGAGAGCAGCGTCACGCGCGGAAGTCATATGGTGAGCTCTACCAGGCCGAGGGCGCTGCTGACAACAGGTGCCAGTCATGAATGCCATCCACGTGGACTGCGCTTGTGTTGGTGAGTCCTACCGGGAAGGCTCTTATGAGTGTCGTTGGCGCCCCTTCGCTTGACGGAACGCTGACAGAGAGGTAACCACGATTTCGACTTTGGTGAGCTAGCAAACTGGACGCTGGCAAGCTGACGGCAGGCTACCCCCACATGACCAAGCTCGTCGGCGACACCACCTTCCCCTGGCTCCTCTCGAACGTGATTGATGCCAACACCGGGATGACCCCGACACCCCTGAAGCGTTTCCACATAACGGAGCGCGCAGGCGTGCGCGTCGGTCTCGTCGGCCTCGTCGAGCAGGACTGGATCGCGACCATCCCGTCCTGGCCGCAGAACTTCGTCTACCGCCCAATGCGCGAAGTCGCGCTCGAGCTCTCCAAAGAGCTTCGCGATCCCAAGGGCCCGCACCGCGTTGACATCATTATCGCGCTCACGCACTCGCGTGTGCCGAACGACATTGACCTTGCGAACCAGCTCGGTGCCGTCGCGGACCTCCCCGGCGTGGAGGACATGCACGGCGTCGATCTCCTCATCGGCGGTCACGATCATGTGAGTTTGTTGCTGCATACAACGAACTGACATGGCAGATTTACTACATCGGAAAGGGCGCAGCCGAGTGGGATGGCTACGTCGGCAAGCGCGAGTCGCCCAGCGCAAAGGAGGACAACGGAGTCCGGTGAGCTTATATTCGAAGACAGGTAGCTAACGACAGCCTCATCAAGAGCGGCACCGACTTCCGCGAGCTGACATCGGCATACCTGCAGCTCTCACCGCCAAATGACTCGGCCGTGCGCCGGCGCGTTGTGACGTCGCTTACCGGAAAGCACAACTACGTTCTGCCGTCCTCGCCCTCCAACCCGGACGTCGACCAGCTCGTCATGCGCCTTTTGCAGAGCGTCAACAAGACGCTCCGCCAGCCAGTGTGCTACACACTCACCCCCTTTGACGCGCGTTCAGAGGTAGTCCGCACGCGCGAGAGCGCGCTGGGCAACTGGGCTGCGGACGTGCTGCTGCACGCGTACGACGAGAGCTTGGTCGAGGGCAACCACTCTGTTGCCTTTGACAAGGATTCTGAGAATGGTATCCAGGGCGGCAGCGCGGACGCGGTCATTATTTGCGGCGGCACGCTCCGTGGCGACTCGCAGTACGGCCCGGGAAAAGTCACGCTGGGCGACATTCTCGAGATCTTCCCGTTTGACGACGCCGTCGTTTGTCTCGAGATTGACGGCGCGGGAATCTGGGCAGCGATCGAGAATGGCCTCAGCAGGTGGCCGGCGCAGGAGGGCCGCTTCCCCGTCATTGCGGGACTCGCGGTCGACTGGGACTCGACCAAGCCTGCAGGCAACAGGATCAACAGCATCCACCTCACCGTCCCGAAGGACCAGCACGACGCGACCGAGGACCCAAACCACCTCGTCGACTTTGTGGAACAAGAAGACGGCACGCGCATCGAGGTCAAGCAGCGCAACCTCAAGCTCGGCGCCGAGGTCAAGAACGAGGTCGGCGGCCGCGTCTACCGAGTTGTAAGCTCTACCATTGCGCACCCAGCTGACACCAGATTACCCGCGAGTACATGGCCGGCGGCTTTGACGGCTTTGGCGCGCTCAAGGGCCGCAAGATGATTGTAGATCACGAGAATGGCCAGACGATGAGCAGCATCATCCGGTCCTTCCTCCTCGGGTCCGCGTACATCTACCGCCACAAGCAGCTCGTCGACGCGCACCACCAGTACCTAAGCGCCAAGACGATCCGCGTGCTGAACCGCGCAAGGGAGGAGCACAAGACGTCGCCGCTCTCCTCGGTCGCGTCGTCGCCTACCTCGCCGAAGCGGAGCATCCACGAGCTCCACGAACTGTCGTCCCCGATCGGCTCGCCGCGCAAGTCGTTCCTCGCCTCGACCGCCGCTGCCACCGCCGCCGCCTCCGGAGACTTTTCCTTCTCGTCCACGTCCTCGTGGTCCACCCTGCGCCGCCACGTCGTCATGCACGACTGGGTCACGATCCGCGACGCGATGCACATTGCAAAGCACGAGCACATGTCCGGCGTGGACCCCTGCGAGGGCGGCCACATCAGGCGGCAGACGCTGGGGCCTGGCGCCGACCACTCGGGCTCCGAGACGCCCAGGCCGGCGACGGCTGGGCTGCTCGTTGACCGCCAGCGCAAGGAGGAGCTCAAGGCGCTCGACGAGGACGTCGCGGTTGTCTGCCCGCTCGTCGACGGCCGCCTGCACGACGTCACCGGCGCGGACGCGTAAGGCTGCCCACGATCAACTGGACCATGGTGCCCCTGTTGGTCCGCCTCTTGGTCGTGCCTCGCGCCGTTCCGACACCGGCTGTTCCTGTCTGCGAGCACGAGCCAATTGTTCCTAGGATGAGAGATGATGCATTTTTGTAAACTATTAAATCTCCTTCCATCCCGAGTCGGGGCCGCGGCCGCCGAGGCCGGCGCTGACGAGGCCGAGGCCAAAGACTGTGATGTGGGTCGTGACCGCCATGCCAAACTGGGGTGTTAGCGAGTGCTTCAGGTGAGAGAAATGTAGCACTTACGCCGCGGTACAGCTGGGCAATGCCAGAGAACATGCCGCCCTCGTCGGCCTCTGTCATGTGGCGCTTGCGGGGCGCGGCGGTCTCCTCGGTGACGATGCGCCACATGGTCTCGATGACGCCGACGTAGGGGCGGTCGCGGAGGCGGACGACGGAGCGGATGCGCTTGCCGGAGCGGCTCTGGAGCTGGAGGCGGCGGCGGACCGTCTCGACGGGGAGCGTGATGAGGAGCGCGGCAATGTTGAGGCCGAGGTCCGCGAGCGAGTACGTGATGGGTGCGAGGTCGGACGAGATGCCAAACTGGCGCTCAATGATGAGCGGGATGGAGAGGGTGAGGAGGGGGCGGAGAATGTTCTCGAGCAACGTGGGGACGAGGAGGTTTGACGCGAGGTACAGCCCGCCGATGCCGCCCTCGTCTGTGATCGCGCGGCGGAGGATTGTCAGGCTCGACGGTGTGCTGGGGTGCGCGATCGGCATGACGATCAGCCGCGTGCGGACCATCTCGAGCGGAGACAGGATAAACTGCGTCACGGCGTGCGAGGCCACCTGGATCGCGAGCGGGACGCCGGGGTGCGGGAGCGCCGTCAGCGGAAAGTCGATCGGCAGCATGGTGCCAGAGCTCGGCACGGCCGCGTAGATAAAGCCGTGGATGTGGGGCTGCATGAGGTTGGACAGCAGCGCGTGGGCGGTCGACACGAGCTGGCCCTTCCACAGCGCGGGGAGGCCCTCCGAGGACGTAGCCCTTATGCGGCGGATCATGCCCCAGACGCCGTTCCCGCGCGAAATGTCCGGCTCATCCTTGAGCATCCACGAGGGGGAGGCTGCATGTCAGCACCGAGGGGTGGTGGATAAACGCGTAAACATCGCGAACGACTTACGATCCGCGAGGTACCCTGATGCGTCGGCGGCAGGGGGCGGAGGGGGCACAAACGAGCCGGTGGCCTGCTCGAGGCGGTCCGAGAAGTAGACATCGGCCTCATCGGGGTTCGAGAGCGTGTCGTCCTCTGCGCCCCAGTCGCGCTGCTGCTTCTCCTCGGACTCTGCGGCCTCGGCTTGCGGGAGGTACTTTTGCCTGGGCCGGTACTCGATCTGGAGGAGCGTCTTTCCGACCTCGAACGGCATGCCGAGGGCGGTCGCGAGGAACTGGCTGCCAAACAGCTGCACGGGGCCGGGTAGGCCGAGGTCAACCACATCGTCGTCCTCTGGTGTGAACGGCGTGGGCAGGTGCTGCGGTGGCGGGACCGAGGGGGGAGCGGCGGACGCGGGCGGCGACACGCTGGGCGGCAAGAAGACCCACTCCTCGGCGGGTGGAGCTAAAGTCAGCGCGCGAGCTAGGCGTGTACGACTCACTGTACAGGCCTCGGACAGACTGCGGCCGCGACGAACTGGAGCTCATGGCGGAGGGTTAGGTGTTGGTGGGTGGCGTGGGACGATGTGAAAGGGAGTGTTTTGCGAAAGTTGGTTGGGCTGGGTTAGGTTGGGATGGGAAAACACACGGAGGCGATTCGTTGGGCGGCGGCGTCCGGGTGGGCGGTCCTGTTGCGCTGCGCTGCGGGGTGTCTGTGGTGGCGACGGTGGTGGTTGTGGTAGCGACTGTGACGGCGGGGTGTGGGGGTGAATAGTGTGTTGACGGGTAATACGCAGTGAACATGATTGCTGGAATAAGAGGTGTTGGGTGACGCCGAAGCGGCCGCGTCGCCCTCGCGCTCGGCACCAATCGCTCTCTCGTCCTCGTCTCCTCCCTCCCTGGCTGGCTCGTCCACCACCACCACCAACATCGTTCAACACTTTCTCTCTCCACCGCCCACCCATCCATCCAACAACACTCTGACCCACCACACTGCCCTCCGTCGCTGCACCACCCCCCGACATCCCCCCCTCCCCGCAGCGCCAACCTCCATCTCCCCGCCGCTCTTTTCTTCCCACACCCGCACCGACCCCGTCGTAGCCCACAAGCTCCGCGACCGGTCCTCGACCGCACAACAACACAAGGGTACATCAGCGTGCCCAGAAGCCGAAACCGGACGGCACCGGACAGGCCACCATCATCATGCCGCGGCGAGACCTTGTGCGCATAGTGCTCGTCGGCGACGGTGCGTATCATGGGCAAGCATCCACCTGCACTCGTGCTAATCGATCACAGACGGCGTCGGCAAGAGCTCCATTATTACGTCGCTCATCAAAGAGTCGTTTGTTCCCAATGTGCGTCCCGCGAGCTGTTCGGATTAGGAAGTGAGCTCACAAGCAGGTCCAGCACGTCGTTCCCGAGGTCACCATCCCCCCGGAGGTGACCCCCGAGAATGTGACCACCTCCATCGTCGACACGTCCTGTACGTCCCACCTTGATCCACTTGGCGCTTGACTCAGAGCGCGAGGTGGACGCAATGTTGGCACACCACTGACACAACAGCTGACCCCCGCTCCCGCGCACACCTCCTCTCCCAGCTCGGCCGCGCACATGTAATCTGTCTCGTCTACTCCATCTCCGAACCATCCAGCTTTGACCGCGTCGCAGAGTACTGGCTCCCGCTGTTCCGCAAGGAGGGCATTAATGTGAGTTAACGCATGTCCGACTGCTTCTAACTCGCAGGTCCCGGTTATCCTTGTTGGCAACAAGATTGACCTGCGCGGCGGAGAGGTGACAAATCAGGCGCTCGAGGAGGAGGTCGCCCCGCTGATGCGCGAGTTCAAGGTGCGTCCACAAACACGCTAAGGTTGCCAGCGCGCGCTAACGGGCAGGAGGTCGAGACTGTGGTTGAGTGCAGCGCACTGCTGCCGCTCAACGTCTCCGAGGTGTTCTACTTTGCGCAAAAGGCAGTTCTGCACCCCACCGCGCCGCTCTACGACTCGCGCGAGCATGTGAGTTGATCAAGCCTTGTGTTGGCTGACACTAGATTCTCAAGCCCAAGTGTCTCGAGGCGCTGAAGCGCATCTTCAAGATCAGCGACGTCGACAAGGACGGCTTGCTGAACGCTGTAGAGCTGAACCAGTTCCAGGTGAGTCGCCAGGTTTAGGATGAATGGAAGATCTAGACGCTGACTGGCAGCAAAAGTGCTTCTCGACACCACTGCAGACGCAGGAGCTCGAGGGCATTCTCGACTTGGTGCGCTCGTATGATCCCGCGGCTGTCCGCCAGTTGCCGAGTAATAGCCAGCCGACGACGCCGTCGGGCTACGAGGGCGAGGCTGGCTGGCCGCATCAGGCAGGGGCAGTGGCCGAGGGCCTCACAGAGCTCGGCTTTCTCTACCTGCACACCATCTTTATCCAGCAGGGACGCATGGAGACAACATGGACAGTGCTGCGGCAATTCGGGTACGGCGAGTCGCTCGACCTGCGCGAGGACTTTTTGTCGCCGCGCTTTGATGTCCCGTATGACTGCTCTGTCGAGCTCTCCCCGCTCGGCAACCAGTTCCTTACGGACATCTTTGAGGCGTACGACAAGGACAATGACGGCGCGCTCTCGCAGCTCGAGCTCGACGATCTCTTCTCGACCTCGCCCGGAAATCCATGGCGCGCCCAGGGATTCCCAGACACTACGATTACGGATGATCAGGGCCGTGTAACTCTCCAGGGCTGGCTTGCGCAGTGGTCAATGACAACGCTCCTCGACCCCAAGCTCACCCTCAACTATATGGCATAGTAGGTATGCGCACGGATAGCAGTGACTAACTCGTTTCCCAGTCTCGGCTTCTCGTCGTCCCCTGCGTCGGACCTCCCCACCGTGGCAGCAGTCAAGGTGACCCGCCCACGAAAGGCCGACCGGCGCGCGAAGAAGGTGACCCGCAACGTGTTCCTCTGCTATGTGCTCGGCGCGACTGGCTCGGGCAAGACGTCTCTGCTGCGCTCGTTTGTGCACAAGTCGTTCCGCGGCGGAGAGGACGGTATGGGCCCGTACGAGCCGACCACCAAGGTGTTGAGTGTTGTCAACAGCGTCGAAATCGAGGGCGCAGAAAAGTATCTCGTCCTCCAGGAGTTTGGATCAAAGTACGAGTCGGAGATGCTGCGCAACACCAAGCGCCTCGACCAGGCCGACGTGCTCATCTACATCCACGACTCGAGCGACACCAACTCGTTCTCCTACATCTCCAACCTCCGGCAGCAGTACGGGCTCGACCACATTCCGTCCATTTTTGTCGCGACAAAGTCGGACCTCGACCTCGCGCAGCAGCGCCACGAGGTCCAGCCAGACGTGTACTGTCGCCGTCTGGGCCTTCCTGCCCCGCTTGCTGTCAGCGCGCTCTCCGCTGCCCTCCCCAACCTCTGGGTCGCCATCACCCGTGTCGCCCTCAGCCCGTGAGTCCATCCGCTCTCGTGACAGCTTTGATAATCCAATGGGACATGAAGCTGACTTGCAGAACCGCCTACACTCCCCGCGGCCCGTCGTCTGCGCTCTCCCCGGCCCAGCGTGTCCGCAATTTGGCAATGTACAGCCTCGGCGCGTCGTCCATTGTCGCGCTAGCCGCCGTCTGGATGCGCTACCAGGGCTACACGCTTCGGGGCGTCTGGGGCTGGATTGCGCGTACGACCGGCCTGTTTGCCAGCAACTCTTCCCCCGGAAAGTAAACCAAAGCACGCCCAAAGCAAGACACCCACCATCATCACCCAGCAGCTAGCAGCCAGCCAGCTCCAACAATTTCCCTTTATCGAGCAAGAGCAGCCAGCAACTGCTCTACTCTGTCGGCTGTGGGCTCGCCCAAAGAAAAGGCCTCGTGCGCCCCCCCTGCGGCCTGCCCCACGCGCACTGCACAGCGGACGCTGCGGCGGCCTTGTCTGTAGACAAAGCATTGATTCCATGCACTAATACCATATGTCTGTCGCTGTGTGTCTGTTGTCTTTGGTCGGGATGATCGGGAGGGAGACGGCGGGTGGGCGGGTGGGTGTTGTGTGTGGGGTCGTGGCATGCATATTACATAACAAGGCAGAGGGGGCAGATGGAGATGAGTGTAATGTCCGCACCACGTGTAATATACTCCCGCGTCCTAGGCTGTTGGAGCCATGCGTGGTCCATGAGCGCTACGGCGCTACGGATGCTCAGACGACCACCCACCCTGGCCTGGCTGCAACTGGGCTGGTGTCCTGGGCTGGCGGGGCTGGCTGGGTGACGATGACCGAAGCTCGCCGCTGGGTGAACCATCAATCATCAATCCATCAACAACTAATCCTACTTGCTACTGCGCTACTGAACCATCCCTCCTTTCACCCCCCCCTCTCTCTCTCTCTCCCTCTCTCCAGCCCCCCAGCATATGACTTAGCTCACCGCCATGGCCGACGACCCGGCGACATCGTGGAGCTTTGACGACGAGGAAGGCGGTCAGTTTATTCATCCCCCCCGTCGCCGTCGCCGTGGCCGTGGCCGTGGCCGACGCATGCCGTCACCCTCACCACCCACCGTCAAACACCCTTACTCACACCCACAGACCTCTGCCGCGTGTGCAGAAGCGAGGCCGAAGAGTCCAAACCGCTCATCTACCCATGCAAGTGCTCCGGCTCTGTCCGCTTCGTGCACTCGGACTGGTGAGTATTGCGCAATGCGGGACGACCGGGATCGCCGCGTTTGCCACCCGCGCCAGACACTGACACTGACACCACCACTCACAGCCTGCAAAAGTGGCTCTCCCACAGCCGCAAGCGCTACTGCGAGATCTGTGGACACTACTACACCTTTACAAAGGGTGAGCCACAAAGACTGTCAGCATACTTACCCACAGTCTATCCAACGTCGCTCCCCTCTGCCATCCCCGCCATTGTCTATGTCCGCCAGTCCCTCTTCGTGGCCGGCCGCCTCGCATGGCGCTTCTTCCGCATATGCCTCGCCATTGTCAGCTGGCTCGTCTTTCTGCCCTGCATCACCATGGCCAGCCTCCGCATCATCCTCGCGGGCGCAAACTACTTGTGAGTTGATGCTGTTCATCAAATCTAACTCGCAGCACATCTCCCAGCCTCCACTACGGCGTGCAGAGCACCATCATGGACAGCTACCTCGATCTGAACGGCACCCTGTCGTTCGCAAACCTCACCAACGCAAACCTCACCGGCCGCGAGCGCGTGCTCGCCGCTATTGCTACCAACACTACTTTGATCATTACCCCTTCTTTCACCTCAAAGATGATCGAGGACGGCAAGAAGTGAGTACCAGATACCCCAGGGCGTTTACTCACACCCCGCAGCTTCATGGCGTTTGTGTTCCGCGGACAGATTGTCGCCATATCCATCGCCGCAGGTCTTATTGGCCTCATCCTCCTCCGCGAGTGGATCAACCAGCTCGACTGGAACGCACGCCCGCTCATTGAGGAAACCGACGAGCTGAACCCTGAGGAATGGCTTTTCCGCAACGGTCAAGCGCTGCGTTTCACAGAGGTCCTCCACCAGCAGCCCGAGTCGAACGCTGCGACAGTCGACGAGTCGGACCGTGCCCAGGACTTTGGCGACAACGAGACGGTCGTCGATCTCCGCGGCGAGGAGCGCGACGAGGAGCAACCGCCGCGCGAGCCGGCACGCCGCCCTTCCCCGTCCCACGTCGTCTACACGGCCCCCGAGCAGCTCGAGGATGAACGTCGCAGGCACTACCGCGGCAACCGTCTCGAGCTCCCAGAGTTTGAGGCGCTGATGGCAGACTTTGAGGGCATGGACGATATTGTCGCGCAGCGTCGCGAGAACCGCGAGTCGTGGCCGGCCGACGTTCCCCAGGACGCCGTCGACGGCGGCGGCGACCCCGGACCTTCCACACGGTTAGCATGGCTTCGTGACGCGTCCGTCCCCGACACGCTCGACTTTTCGGACGTTGCCGAGTCGAGTGCGGGCCCAGGCCACGGTGACCTGCTGCACCCGGACGCGGCCGCGTCGAGCAGCACCAGCTCGCCCGAGTTGCGACGTGCCTCTGACCTGCCGTCGGCAACAGTCGCGCGCGAGATAGAACCCCATGGCGGCAATCTGCCGAACCTCGACGACCTCCCCGAGGAAGATGCCCGCCCGAACAGATTCCCCCGCCCACCGACACCACGTCACGCCCGCCACTCACAGGACGATGACTCGTCTGACGGCGCCGATCCCTCCGCCGGCGATGACAATGGGGCCACGATCCGTCTCGCGCCGGCACAGGTGAACGCGCTTCTGGGCTCCGAGTCAGAGGCGGAGACTGTTCACGACCCCGCAGCCATCCTCACCCCTCCGCTGATCGAGCTCGCGCGCACTGACACCGAGCTCGAAGACCTCGACACGGACGCGGATCCCGAGGGCGACGGCGACGGCGATGACGAGGGCATCCCAGACCTCGAAGTAGAGGAGGACCCGATACACCACCTCCCGCAGGCTCCAGAGCAGCCCGCCGACGCGCAGGAGATGGACGGAATGGGAATAGACGTGGCGCCAGAGGACGACGAAGACCGCCCCCTGGATGCTGACGACTGGGACGGCATCTTCGAGGTCATTGGCTTTATCGGTCCCCTGACGGGGCTCTTCCACAACGTGAGTTATGAGACCTCGAATGCGACTAACATCAGCACGTCTTTGTCTCCTTCGCCATGGCGTGCACGCTGCTCATCCTCGTCGGCCTCCCGGTGGCGCTGGGCAAGCTCTTCCTGCTGTGGACCGACGTGCGCATCATCGCCAACATCATCATTGGCGTTGCAAACACCATCCGCACGCTCGCCATCTTTGTCGACATGTGCGTCGAGGTCGTCACTTCGATCGTTCGCGACGTTCTCGTCGTCCCCCGCAAGATTGTCGAGCCGGCAGTGAGCTGGCTCTCGTTAACACTGGACATTCCCACCTTTGACGTCAATCCTCTGCACCTCACCGAGCGCCTCACCGAGCGCATCCTTGGCCACACCAAAGAGGTCGTCGTCGCTACGACGACCAACACCACCGAGCTCCCGCCAGTGATTGGCACCGTTACGCACAAGATGCTTGACGGCCTCGAGGTGTTTGGCGGCTTTTCCTACGACGTGTACAAGGCTGTTCGCCTCTACTGCGTCTCCATTGCCGGCTCCCCGGACGTTTTTGACCAGTTCCTCTGCCTCGTTATCGGCTACAGCTGCGTGGCGACCTCTGTCGTCATGATCGCAGTCGCCGACGCCGCCAACATTGTTCAGCTGTCCCCCTTTGTCGTCGAAAAGGCCCGCAGCGTCGCCATGTTCCTCAAGGTCGTCTTCTTCATGACGCTCGAGATTGTGCTCTTCCCCTTATTCGTCGGCATAGTCATGGACATTTCGACAATGCTACTCTTCGGCTCCAGCTTCAAGGCCCGCCTCGCGCGCATGGCGCTGCGTCCCTTTGGCTCGCTGTTCGTCGGCTGGCTAGCTGGAACCGTGTTCATGTTCTCGTTCGCGACTTTCCTCGCCCACCTACGCACCATCTGCCGCCGTGGCGCGCTCTACTTCATCCGCGACCCCTCGGACCCCTCCCACTCGCCCGTCAAGGATATCATCGAGCGCCCCGCCATGACCCAGCTGCCCCGCCTCGCCATCTCTGCGGTCATGTACTCGTTCATCGCCATCTCCGTCTGCGGCGCCGTCCCCACCACGATCACGGTCCTCTCCCACTACGGCCTCTTTGTCAAGGACTTTTTGCCCCTGCGCCTCGATCAGCGCCCGCTGTCGTCGGTCCCCTTTGACCTTCTCTTCCTCCACCTCGTTCTCCCCCCCTCATGGGAGAGCCTGCGCGTGTACCACCGCCTAAAGAAGGGTCTCGCCCTGTGGTGGAACTTTAC
This sequence comes from Apiotrichum akiyoshidainum, assembly GCA_002973495.1. Taxonomy (NCBI): domain Eukaryota; kingdom Fungi; phylum Basidiomycota; class Tremellomycetes; order Trichosporonales; family Trichosporonaceae; genus Apiotrichum; species Apiotrichum akiyoshidainum. Next base: position 36,198 of record PQXP01000016.1, read on the forward strand.
CGTGCGCTGGCTAGAGCTCTCGTCGCTGATACTTGGCGTTGAGACGGTCAAAGAGCCTCAGAGCAAGACTGTCCAGCTCGCGTGGCTCATCACTGACGCCATTTGCCAGTTTGTCTTTGGCCGCTACGACAACACGGCTACCCGCGCACGTGTCCCCGGCAACGACCGCGTCGAGCTCCTCCCCCTAGCTTCCGGTCGCCGCGAGGGCATGTTCATTCCTCTTGATTCTAGCGGAGCGCCGCGTAGCGAAGCTGACGAGCTGCGCCTCCTGCGCCAGGACCGCGCCGCGCGCCGGGCCGGCCGCAACCCCCTCAAGGATTACACGGTGGTCAACCTCCCCGACTACTGGCGCACACGCATACACGTGCTCCTAGGTGTCGGCCTCATGTCTACCTCCCTCCTGATAGCCGTCATCTTCTTCGTCCCACTGGCCGTTGGCCGCCTCGCCACCTCGTACCTCTTTGCTCCGCCTGTTTTTGATGGCTACAGCTGGGTAAGTTACAGTCTTGACTTTTAACGCAACTTGCTGACAACAGCTCATGGGCATGTACGTCTGCTGGGGCTCGTTCTCGCTCGGCCAGAGCGCGCGTAAGCGGATCATCCAGTACAGCCGCGCGGCACGTCTGCGCCGCTCGGGCCTCTCGACGCGCTTCAAGCGCGGCGTGCTTGGGTACCTCAACATGGCGTACGCAGTGTCCACGCTCTACTTCCTCCTGCCCCTGCTGGTCGGCATCAACTTTGAGCTGTACATTTCGGTTCCCGTGCGGTACGGCTTCTCGAGTGACCTGATGCCCATCCTGCATGTGTGGGACGCTTGGGCGATGGGCACTGCCCTGGTGTCGCTGTACGTCGGCGCTGTTGGCTTTATGGGACAGGACGACCGGGCAGCCCACGACACGCCCCGCGGGTACCGCTTCCGCGAGGCGTTCCGCCGCCCGATGCGCCAAAAGTTCCGCGCGCTCAACGGCTTCCTCCTCCCTCTCCTCCTGGCGCTTGTCGTCCCTATTGTCGTGCCGTGGATATTCTTCCTGAGTATCTGCATGGGCCTCAAGCTCATGGGAGCGCCGCTGCCCCTTCTCGATGCCGGCTGGGTCTTCCGCGTGCTCTACCCCGTCTGGTCCATCCTATTCATCGTCGCCTTTACGTGGCACCAGATTGTCCAGGTGCTCACCCAGGTGCGCCAGTGGATGATTGACGAAGAGTATGTCCTCGGCGAGCGCGTGGAAAACTACGAGCCCGAAGGCGACGAGGTGGAAGACGACGACGACGCCGAGGATGCCGAGGAAAATGTGCTTGAACCAAGGCACATTGAGCCCAAGGACATCCGCGAGCTCATTGTCGAGGCGGAAGCTGCGCTTGCTGCGGAGCGCGCGGAGCGTGCCGAGCGCCGCGCCGTGATGCTCGCCGCCCGCCGCGAGCAGGACGCTGCCGCTGCTGCGGAAGAGCGGCCCGACGACTGGGAGGATATCGAGATGCCCGACGACCACGAGGTCGCGACGTAGCCACATCAACAAAAAAAAACATCAACAGGAGCAGAAACGAAAAGACGACCAGGGAGAAGAATAGTAGCAGAGAGACACAACCACACAAAGTGGCACCGACCGGATGACCGACCCGACAAAGACGAAACACCCACCAATAAACCCTGCATTGTATACCCCTCCCCACCAGCTCCGACGCCCCGCTACTAGTATAGTATGTATCACGCCGCATGTATGGATGCGCATGAGAGCGAGCCGAGCGAGGTAGCGCTTATGCCGTGCCCCGCGGGTTTGCGGTATGTTTTTCACCGCCCCACAAGCCCATAGCTGAGGCCCGACTTGTACGTCTCTTTCATAGAGGTGCGGTGCTGAGTGAGGCCTCAGGCTTGCTGCGGTGGCCGGGCCCCGCACTTTGTGCTGCCAATGGCGCTGCAATGTTGCCGATCCAGACAGAGTATCCGCCAGAATCGACGCAAACTGGCAGCCGGATTGTGTCGGGTTTTGTGGATGCTGCGTCGCGCGCCATGGTGGACGCATGGTAGACTGACAGAATCGGCACATTGGCATCTCCAGAATGTGTGGCTTCTGGGCTCGGATCGCCTGATGGGATCGAGGCGCCAGCAGCATCAGAATCGACACAATTTGTGGTGCCACTCTCGGCCGTGGCCAGCCGCCAGTTCACGGTGCCTGCACAGATTAGCAGATTATGCAGATTGTGCCTCCACCAAAGCAGCCGCGTGCGCTCTCTCCTCTGCTCCCCGCCTCTGCCCCCCCACTCCTCCTCTGCTCGCAACTCTCAGACAGCCAAGCAAGTCGCCGCCGCTGCATTCGCCGTCCCGCGCACATCCGCTCCAATCGCACAGGCAGAAACCGCCGGGATATGCCGGGTGGGCCGGAAATACAGGCGCGGTAATCTGGGCAAGGGTCAGGTCTTGTTGTTGTTGCAATGTTCACGTGTTTGGGCGGAGGGCAAAGTCCGATAGGTTCATGTTTGTCGATCAGGCAGTTTGTGGTGGTCGCGGTGGTGGTGGTCGTCGTGGTCGTCGACTCTTTGGCAGCAGCGTCCCGGACATGACGTCTTTGTGGGCTGTTTGTTCTGCCAGCAGACGCCAGCAGACGATGCATTCCGTGTGCAGGTGCGACTTGTGAGCTGGCTCTGTTACAGCATTGGGGCAGGCAGCATCGTCACGCTCTTCTGGACAATGTCCAACTGACCAACATGGTCAGTCACTTTGGCATATTTTTATCCCCAGAACAGCGAGGTGCCAGGCAGGAAGATGGCTGCGGCAGTGACAGTCCCTGCCCACCCTTGTATCCCTCCCTCTGCGTCCCTCGCTTGCACGGCTGTCTGTCTGCTGCAGCGCTCCACACGCTCCATTTCCGACATCTCCCGCACTCTATCGCAATGTGTGCCAGCAAAGCAGAGCCTGCATCGCTGCTGTAGCCACCACGCACGCTGCTAGCGACATTAATTTCGAGTTTTCGGTACCCAGCCCTTAGACGGTGGCCAGTGAGCTCTGCAGGAGCATTGCGATATGAGAGCTGCGAGCTGCGGGTCTGCAGACATTTTCGAACTTGTCTCTGCGGCGGGTCAGGGACACTGTCAGGTCTGCCAGGTTCGTGGGGTGACGCTGCCGCCGGCTTGAGGCGGCTCTGGCCTTTGGAGCGCGGCAGCGCAGCAGCCAGAGTGCGTGAGCTCTGGTGGAGGCCTCGCCTCTTGCGTGGTCCCTCTTCGCCTATGACGCATTTCGAATCTCTCGCATCTGGCCGTGGGCAGATTCGAAAAATGCAAAGCGCACTGAAGCTAGCGGGGCTGGGCTCGGTGAGTAACTCTGCCTGCCAGCAGCCAGCCCGCAGGATTGTGCAGGTGACGGGAGGGGGGAGATATAACATGGCAAGGTGGGGAAGCGGTTCTCCCCATCCTTTATTCTTTCTGTGAGTACCACGGTGGCGACGAGCATCAAGGCGTCGTCGTCGCGAGCCGTGCTCGGCGGGGCATCATGAACACCGATCTGGCCCCACCGTGTAGTCATCACGTGTGACCGGCCCGATTTCGCTCTGCCCCACTTGTGGTGGCACCAGAGCCTCCCATCTTCTCTCTCTGCTGTCTTCTCACCACTAACATTCAGTATCATGTTCGCCGCCCGCCGCACACCACGGGCTCTGCCCCAGCTTGCCGCCCGCGGCGCCGCTGGCGCCCGCGCGCTGTCCAACAAGGTCATCATTGGCGAGGACAAGAACCTCATCCCCATCCGCACCAACCTCCGCGGCTCGGCCCTCCTCAACACTCCCGCCCTCAACAAGGGTGCTGGATTCACCCGCGAGGAGCGCTCAGTGTAAGCTTTTCAGTGCGGCGACTTGAGAGCTGACCGGGAACAGCTTTGGGCTGGAAGGCTACCTCCCCTGGGACGTCCACAGCCTCGAGAAGCAGGCAATGCGCGCCTACAACCAGCTGCTCAAGCAGCCCACCGTTATTCTCAAGCACGCTTTCCTTGCGTAAGTTCTGAGATCGGAGATTGTCTGAGATGGATCGCCCCGGGAGCTGCAGCTGCCACACCAAGATCTGCCACTTTCGCCCCTCCCCTGCTTGTGCTGACAGGCAGCTCGCTCCGTGACCAGAACCAGGTCCTCTTCTACCGCCTGATGCAGGACCACCTCGAGGAGCTCCTCGGCATCCTGTATACCCCCGGCGCTGCCGAGGCGGTCCAGAACTACTCGTCGCTCTTCCGCCGCCCCATCGGCTGCTTCCTCTCGTTCCCCAACAAAGACGGCATGCGTGCTCAGCTCAAGTCGCACCTCTCGGACATTAACCGCACGGCCGACGTTGCCAACCACTGTCGCGACACCAAGGACGCTATCGACCTTGTCGTCGTCACCGACTCGGAGGCGATCCTCGGTATTGGAGACCAGGGCGTTGGAGGCAGTGAGTTTACAAAAGTTACTCTTGAACTGACAGCAGTCACCATTTCTACCTCCAAGGCGGCCCTCTACACTCTCGGCGCGGGCATCAACCCCAACCGCATCCTCCCCGTCGTTCTTGACGTCGGCACCGACAACCACGCGCTCTTTGCCGACCCCCTGTACATGGGCTGGAAGAAGACGCGTCTCCGCGGCAAGAACTATGAAAAGTTTGTCGACGACTTTATCCAAAACTGCCGCGAGCTCTTCCCCAACGCCGTCATCCACTTTGAGGACTTTGGCATCTCGCAGGCGTACAAGTTCCTCGACAAGTACAAGGACAAGATTCCCATGTTCAACGACGACATTCAGGGCACTGGCGCCGTCGCGCTCGCCGCGCTCCTGTCCGCGCTCAAGGCGACCAACCAGAGCCTCAAGGACCAGCGCATCCTCGTCTACGGCGCCGGCTCGGCCGGTACCGGAATCGCCGCGCAGATTGTCGACGGCCTCGAGATTATCGACGGCCTCAGCCACAAGGAGGCGCTCCAGCGCTTCTGGTGCGTGGACCGCAACGGCCTCCTGCTCGAGTCGATGGGCAACACGCTCCGGCACTCGCAGCTCGCGTACGCGCGCCCCGACGAGGAGATCAAGGGCTGGGAGCTCGAGAACCCCGAGATCTCGCAGGTGTCGCTCATGGACGTGATCCGCCACGTCAAGCCGACCGTGCTCATCGGCACGTCGACGCACACGCGCGCGTTCAACGAGGAGCTCATCAAGGAGATGGCAAAGCACGTCGAGCGCCCGATCATCTTCCCCATGTCCAACCCAACCGCCCTCTGCGAGGTCGACCCTGCCGACGCGCTCGAGTGGACCGACGGCAAGGCGTTTGTCGCCACCGGCTCGCCGTTTGGCCCCGTCACGCTCAACGGCCAGGAGTACCGCATCGCCCAGACCAACAACGCCCTCATCTACCCCGCCCTCGGCCTCGGCGCCATCCTCGCCCGCTCAAAGACCATCTCGTCGAGCATGCTCATGGCGGGCGTCCACGCCCTCGCCGAGCTCTCGCCCGTGCTCGAGAACGACGGCGCGGCCCTCCTCCCCGACCTCTCCGAGGTCCGCAACGTCTCGGTCCACGTCGCTGCCGCCGTCGTCCGGAGAGCCGTCGAGGACAACAACGCCCTCGACGAGAACACGATCAAGATTGTCAAGCAGGGCGGAGACGCGCTCGAGGAGTTTATCAAGAGCCGCATGTGGGACCCCGTGTACCGTCCCCTCGAGCTCGTCGACTAAGTGCATAGGAGTGAACGGATCTGATCTATAGAGAGCGCTGTTTTGATATAATGTATGCATCATGACCACCAAGAGCACGAGAGCGAGTAGAGTATGCTTCGCGCTCCTCGATACAAACTGGCGGCACCGACGCGGCTGACGAGAACCGCAAGGCACTCGGCGGCACTCCGACCGCAGTCTCACTGCTCCGCTAAATGTGGTTGTCGAGACGGCGGGCGCGGGCCTCGATGCGGCCGAGCCAGCGCTGGCTCTCGCCCTCCCAGCCAAAGTCTTCCATGTACCCCATGACGTCGCCGTCGTCGTCGAGGTCCGGGAGCGGCCCTCCGTGCGTGAGGAGCAGGTCGACAATCTGCCTGCCCTCCTTGCGTGCATGGCGCTTGTCGGTACGCTCCTCCTCCGAGTCGCTCGCCGACGACCCGAGCGAGTCGTACGAGAGCGCCCGCGGGCGCCGCTTAACCTTCTTGTCCTTTTCGGCCTGCGCACGCACGAGGCTGTGGTACCGCCGGCGGATCCACAGGTACAGGTTGTGCTCCCAGTGCGTGAGGTCGTGAAAGTCGCGTGACCGCTTCAGGCATGTCGGGCCCATGTCGCCGAGCTCGCGGTGGTCGTCCTCGCTGTCGTCGTCGCTCGATTCGTCCAGCTTGGTCTTGCGCTTGGCTTTGCGCTTCCGCTCCACCTGGCTGGACCGGAACAGGTCATCGTGGTCCGATTCCTCCGCGTCCTCGTGCGTCTCCGAGTCGTACGGGTCGCCACGCAGCCATGCATTCTCGGTGCAGCGCTGGTTGTGCCGCCGGCACGCGTCGCAGTATGATTCCATCTTCGGAAGCCGTGATTGCTGCATGTCAGTTGGTCCTGCACCGCAAACTCACCTTCCATCTCGGGTACGTCTCGAGGGCCTCGCGAAAGTCGGGGTGCCACAGCGGGCTCGCGAGCGAGTCGCGCAGGCCTTTAAACTTTCGGCGCATGTCGTCCAGCTGGCGGCCATACAGGATCTTGTCCTCGCCCTGCAGCGGCAGAAGGTTTCGTGCTCCTCGCACAATGAGAATGACAAGATAGCGGAATACCATCTTAAACTTGTACTCTGGTGTCTCGCGCTTGAGGGAGAACTCGTCCGGCAGGCGGTAGAAGGGCCGCACAGGCCTGTCGTCCTCCGAGTCCGATGTGGCGATAAAGTTGCGCGACGCGTCCGAGTCCGAGCCCGAGCTGTCGTCGTCGTCGTCGCTGTCGCTGCTCTCGCTGTCGCTGCTACGCACAGTCTGCGAGAGACCCGCCGCAAGCCGCTGCTTGTTGATCGCAGTGAGGCCCTTGCTCCACGACGACTTTTGCTGCCGGCGCAGGCGCAAGGCGGTCTTGAAGCGATCGGGCTCGTCGAGCTCGATTTCGGCGGCCACATCCTCGTCCTCGGTATCTGCGCCGCTGCTAGGCAGCCTCCCACGCTTCTGCCTGCCCTTGCCCTTGTCCTTTCTCTTGTCCTTGCCCTTATCCTTCCTCTTGTCCTTGCTCTTGCCCTTGTCCTTTCCCTTGTCCTTCTTCGGCCTCCGGCGGACAGGGCGGTCGCTGTCTGAATCAGAGTCGGAATGATGAATAGGCGAGGGAGGGCGTTTCTGCTTGGTGTTGTGCTTCTGCGCCTTCTTCGGCTGCCGTATTATCGGCTCATCGTCGTCCCTGTCGCTGCCGCTACCGACGTCGTGCACCACTTGGCGGCTGGAGGAAGCCTCTGCGGGGCGGGAAACAGGCGACAGGGAGGGAGGAGCTGCGGGCCGAGCGACAGGCGACAGCTGTGTGAGGTCGACCACTACAGGGCTCGGCGAGTGCGCAACGCTCTGTGCACGCGCAATGGGGCTCGGCGAGTGTGCGATGCGGCTCGGCGAGCGTGCGATGGGGTTCGGCGAGCGTGCGACGTGGCTCGGCGAGCGTGCGATGGGGCTCGGCGAGCGTGCGGCTGGGCTCTAGGCGTGCGCGACGGGGCTCGGCGCGCGCGGTGAAGATCCTCCAGGAGCGTGCGCACCAGCAGATGGATGTGGGGACGCGGTACCCCCGTGTCCGTGTCCGTACCCGTTCTCGACCGCCCACTGCCGGAGGGTCGGGACCTCGACGTAGACGCGCGACACTGCCGCCGCCGCCGCCGCCGCCGGCGTCGCACGGCGTGCCCGGGCCGAGCGGCGGAGTTCCGGGGCGGTGCCGGCAGACTGGCTATCGTCGTCGCGCTTTCGCCGCGGCATCGCTGCGCATGTGGTGGGGGAGTGAGAGTGTTGGTGTGGGTGCAGAGTGACTGTTGGATGAGGGGATGGGGAGATGGGGAATCGGCGCTGTGCGACTAGTGGAAAGTGGAGGTGTGTGTTGATACAAAGTCACGTGTTTGGATCACATAGGTACCTAGGTCACGGCCGTTGTGGTGGCGGATGCAGCTCACACCTCCGCTTGTCTTCGACCTCCACAGCCGGTATCGAGGACCAAGGACAGCTGCGAGTCATGCTGGGCCTGCACAGAGAAGGCCCAGAGACGAGGGCGGCCAAGTGGTGACGCATGGTGCTGCAAAGTGAAGAACACTACAAGTGGCAGTGCTCGGGGGGATAGCGCGACGCTCCTGCCACCACCCTCTCCTTCCCCGAGCACACAAGGATGTAAAACGAAACATTCCAATCAAAGCAATACAAATCAGAGAGTTATCAACAACTGTCACAATACTGGCTCTTTTTCAGTCCTCTACTCGGGGCGATATGGTGGTGCGGTGTGGTGATGGTATCTCCATCCCTGCTCTCCTCTATCCTCTTCACTCCTCCTCGCGCCGAGCGCCCGCCCGCCTACTTTCTCGTACCTGCACTCCGTACCTCGCGCGTGCGTCCCCACGCCTCGGCCATCCTGCGCGCGCGGATCGTCGCCACGACCGCCAGGCCCACCGCCTTGAGCGTGCGCTTCGGCCGCGCCGGCGCCGGCGCCGGGAAGCCCATGCTCGCAATCGCGCGCAGCGTCGCCTGCTCACTGTTGGCCCGTCAGCTTCTGTACCATACAAACTACTGTGGATGCACTCACTTGAGGCTCAGTCCGCCGACGAGCAGCAGGAGGAACTTTTTCTGCAGCGCCAGCGCGTTGCGGAACGTGTTCTCCCGCGCAAAGCGCGCCTTGAGGTACTCTATCTGCGCCGAGAGCCGGCGCACCTGCACTCTGTACTTGGTGCGCATCTCCTCGGACGCCGCGGCCGCTGCTGCTGTGGTGGCGGAAGCGGCGGCTGCCGAGTCGGCCGCGCTGCTGCGCGCCTGGGCCTCGCGGAGGTCCCGCACGCGGCGCTCCGCTTCGAGCGCGCGCGCCTCGACCGCCGCGTACTCGCGCTCCGCGGCCTGCTGCGCCCTGCGTGCGCCCGCCAGGCGCTCCTCGCTCCACTGCAGGTCCGCTGCCAAGCGAGAAATCTCCTTCTTGGCCCGGACCGCCTCGGCGTCCTTGGAGGCATGCAGCGCGTCGAGCTCGGTGCCGAAGCGCACGCACTCGCGACGCTGCGTCGCGAGGTCGTCGCCGAATGCCGCGAGGTCCTTGGCCGTCCGCGCGCGCTCCGCTTTGAGCACACCGAGTTCGTGCTCTGCCTCCTCGAGCGAGAGGTTGCGCTCGCGAAGTGTCTGCCGCAGCGAGTCCGTCTCGGCGCTCGCGTCCCGGAGCTGATCCCTGACGGCGCGCAGGGCGTCGGACCCGCGCGCGGCGTCGAGCGCGGCAGTCTTGAGCTGCTGAACTTCGCGCTTCGACTCGGTGTTCGCCTGCGTGAGCGTGCGGATCTCGGCCTCCAGGCGCGAGATTGTCGCGCGCGCAGCCTTGAGGTTCTTGCTGATCGTGTCCTTTTCCGTCCGCATGCCCGCGAGCTGCTCCTCGGCGTCGACCGCCTTGTCGTCCGCGTCGCGGTGGATCTCGACAATCTGCGCGCCAAGCTCCTCGATCTGCTCCTCAGCCTTGGCTTGCAGGTCGCGGTACTGGCTCCGCACGCGGCGGAGCTCCTCGCCCAGGCGCTCCTTCTCGCGCGCCGTGTCAGACTTGAGAGCGCTCATCTGCTCGTGGACCTCGTCGAGCGCATTCTCTAGGCGCTCATTTCTGCTGTCAGTTCATTTGATCGAAACTAATCCGGCAAACTCACTTGTTCCGGTCGAGATTCAGAGACGCGAGCGACTGTTGATTATCCCTTGCGAGGTGGCGGAGCTGCTCCTCGAGCTCGGCAATCGTATGCCGCGCGCGCGCGAGCTCCTCGGACAGCGTAATAGAGTTGACGCCCGCCGCTTCGAGGCGGTGAAAGTTCTTGTCCAGCAACGAATTCGCACTGTCGAGGTCGTGCTGCAGGTGCTCGAGCTGTGCGCGCAGGATGGATTCATTAGAGTCGCCGATAGTCGTCTGAAGCCAGGAGAACTCCTTGAGGGGACCGGGCGTCGCGGGCGTGCGCAGGTTGGCGAGCACGCGGTTGACGATCGGGGTGGACGTGACCATGGAGCGCGCCGGCGTCATCGCAGACGTGTAGTCGCGCGAGCGGAGGCGGTCCTGCAGCGTCTCCTTCTCCACCTCGAGCGCCCTGATACGGGCGTCGCGCGCCTCAAGTGCCATCTTGCGTTCCGGGACCGCGTCCAGCTCCTTCTTCAGGTGCTCGACCTCGCGGGTCGCGTCGCTGAGTCTGTCCTGGAGCGCTTGGAGAATGCTCGTGTCCATCGTCTTGTCCGCCGCCATCTGCGCGACGTCGAGCGCCGTCTGCAGCGTCGCGAGGTCCGCCTCCTTGTCGGCCAGCGTACTGCGCGCAGCGTCCAGCTCGCTCTCAAGGTCGGCGACTTCCCGCCGCAGCGCAGACTCGTCCTCGTCGCGCTCGTCGAGCTGCTGCTCGAGGTCGATTATCGTCGCCCGCGCGGCCGCCGCGTCCTTGTCACTCTGCTCGTCCTTGGCGGCAATAACCTTTTGCAAATCCGCAATGCGCGCCGTGGCCGTCTGGAGCGCAAGATCGGCGTCCTTCTTGTCCTCCTCCGCTTCGAGAAGGCGCGCCTTGAGAGTGGCAATCTGCTCGTCATCGTCGTGCTGCGCGTCGTTGAGCTCGAGACGGAGGCGGGCAGCCTCGTCCTCGATCGCGTGGAGATGGTTCTGGAGGTCTGCGACGTTGTGGTCGAGCTCACTGCGCTCGCGGCGCGCGGCGTCAGCCTCGTCCTGCGCCGCGTCCGCCTCCTCGTGCGCGCGCGCCAGGTCCGTCTCGAGGGCCGCAATCTTATCCTTGAGCACATTGACCTCGTGGCTCGGCACCGACGAGGCGGCGGCAGTGGCAGCAGTGCTCTTCGCGAGCGTCGCGTCCGCGTGCGCCTGGCTCGCGTCGTCGCGCGCCGCGTCGCGCTCGTGCTTGAGCTCCTCGATCTGGGTTTCGTAGTCGGTGCAGATGTCGGCAAACTGTGCGGCGTGGTCCTTGGTTTTCTTTGCAAACTGCTCCTGTAACGCGACGTGGGCCGCCTCGGCCTCGTCGCGTGCCTTCTCCGCCGCCAGCACAGATGCGGCAGCGGCCTCGGCCTTGTTCTCGAGCTCCGCGACCATGTCGTCCTGCTCACGGATCCTGCCCTCGAGCTGATCGACGCGCGCCGCCGACGAGCGCGTGCTTGATGTCGATTGGTTCAGAGTAGGCAGAATCACCTCGCCCTCGTCGGTGACCTCAATGCCCTTGGCCTTGAGCACCTCGTTCAGCCATGCGTGCTCGTTCTGCCAGTCCTGGAGCTCTTGCGCAAGGCGGTTGTTCTCCTCGTGCAGCGCATTGTTCATCATGTTGGTGTGCTTGCCAATCTTGACAAACTCGGCGCGGTTCTCGGGACCGCCAGGGGAAGCGGCAGTGCCTGTGCCGAGGAGAATGTTTGGCACCGACGTGTTGCCGCGGTGCTGGAACATCCGCGAGCCGCGGCGGTCGATTGTGAGGTCCTGCGACGACGCGATGGAGACAAACGACTGGTCGAGAGTTGTGTTGGCGATGCTGTTCTCCTCCAGGATGGATGACGCATCGGGGGCAAGCGATATGCGGCGCGCGGGGTGTGGTGTGCCGCGGAAGCGGGACGGGAGCTTGGACGTCGCGAGGACGGTGAGAAGGTGCGACTTTCGGCGGTCGGCTTCGCTTGGTGCGGCACGCGGGGTTGCGTACTCGGAGGCCGGCGAATTGGTGGGCGATGGGGTCGACTCGCGGTCGCGGTTGCGGTTGCGGAATGCGGTGGTGACGTCTCGGAGCGGAACCATGTGGGTGGTGAATGGTGTTGCCGCCGCACGGGCGACCGTGTTGGGCATGTCCATGTAGCGGATGGCGGATGGAGTGGCCTCGGGCTTTAGCGGGGAGAGGGCCTCGTGCTCGGATTCTGGGGAGACGCTTGCAACAGTGGTGTTGTACTCGTGGGTGGGATAGTCGTGTGTGGGCTCTTCGATCTGCTCGAGAAAGCGATTCGGGCCGTCGGGGGTGGTCGCTTCGTTATCTGTTCCTGAGACCTCGCTGCGGGACAGACTCGGAATGCGGCTGTCGGTGACGGCGCGGATGGCGGTGGTGACGGGGGACGCACGCTTGGTCATGAGGGCGCGGGGCATGGGTGTCTCCATGATGGAGACGTCGAATGACTCGACGGTGGCTGCGGGGTCGAGGGTAAAGCTTGGCTCGGGGAGGTCGTCGGCGTCGGGGACGGGGAGGCGGTCTGTGGATGCATCGCTCTCCCAGTGTTCGGCGGGTTGGGGCTGGCGAGAGGCTGTAGATACGCCAAGACTACGACGCGAGGACATGCTCATGCGCAGCTGCTCGGCATATGGGGTCGAGGTGTAGGCGCCGGGGGACTCGCGGCTGTCCTTGCGTGCGAGGGGTGTCGGCTCTTCGATGGGGGTGCGCTGACGGGGGACGATGGTAGAGCTGGTCGCTGGCGGGGAGCGATACCTGGCGACGTGTGGTGTGGAGAGGTCCTGGTGTGAGCTAGAAAGAGGGGCTGTCAGCTTACCTCCTCATCGTCATAGTCCTGATTGCCGTTGCCATAGTAAGGGTCGTTTGTGTCGTCCATGTCGTCGTCTAGGTCGTGTGTAAAGCTGGGGAGAGATGGAAGGTCCATCTCCTCTGCTGCCTGTACGCGGCGGAGGAGAACTGACCTGTTCTCTTCGAGGAGGGCCATGGCGGCGTGGTTGATGTTGTGGGGGATGGGAAGAGATTAGTTGATGGAGATGGAGAGACGGATGTTTGGAGGAGGAGGAGGGCGCTGCTGCCCTTTGGGCCTTTGATGTTGACACATTGGGAAAAGGCAGTCACGTCCAAACACTCGCGTGGAATCCACGTGTCAAACCGCCACATGCCCTATTTGGGTTAGATCCGAAATCTCCGCCGCGTGGCAAGGATACTGCTTTTGGACAGGGTCTTACGTTATCATGTGATATTTTTGATTCCGTTATGCCCCTGTTGTGGGCCCGTTGGAGCAGAAATGCTGGTCGACTGTAGCAGATTCTGCGGCGGCAGGAGACGAGAGGAACAGGAGGGACAAGGGGAGACTCGGACCACCACCACCACCACCACCACTCGGGGAGGAGAGGAGTAAATGACCCCACCCCACTACAACCACTAGTCACGGCCTTGCCCTCACCTCTCTCTCTCTTTCTAATCAACCACAACATCCACCACCCACATCCACCACCCACATCCACTCGTTACTACCCATCCACACCACACAGCGCGTCGCCCATCGACACCCCCTCCCCCCCCCCGCCGCWTCWGCAAAGGGCTCACTCTCCCACTTCGCTCGGCACAGAGGCAGCTTCATAAATCGTCTGGACGTCAAACAAGTCAGTTAACTTTTGGGAGGTAACAGCTTGTTACTGATCAATCGTTGAGAGTAAAAAACATCCAGTGAATCTACTGCAATCTCCTTCAATTGTGTGGTGAAACAGAGTGTGTCAGATATCACGGACAAAATGACAGAATGGGATTTGCTTTCTACAACGATATGTGATCGGATGGCTATGCCGGCTGATAGAGCCGAGACGCCCATTCCTTCCTCGTTTACTATCTCTGAACTGGCTCAGTCGTTGGCACAAGAAACTGAATTTGGCGTCAACGCACATGGTCTAACTAACACCTCACCACGTCCTCACCAGGGCCATGGGAACTCGGACTAGAGGACGTTTGTGAAAGCAGCTGCAATTCGCTCCTATGACAGACTGCCAAGGCAATAAGCGCGCGCTAGAACAAGTCAGGAAAGCGAACGGTTAGGCCTTCCTCGCCAACGTTCAAATGTGCTCTCTAAGTTCCCATTTCAACTTGCACAACAGTAGGATCGTGAAAGCCACCACGTCGAAATTACGGCCGCTGACTAGCAACTAGCAGGGAATAGTTTAATGCACTTCACAAGAGGCAGCATCGATGGCATCGTGTTTTGTGTTTATAAGCCCTTCCTCCTCAACTTCATGACAATGCGCAATCCGAGACTCCCGATCCTCCAGTTCCCGCAACCACACCATTTTTGCTTCTCTTCTCACCGAATTTGGGATGGCAAGCTGTCACTCTGTTTCTACTCCTTTGCAATCTGCTTGTTCGCAGACGAGCAACCTGGCAGCGGAGTATTTCCAATCAGCAAAACCTCTCAAGTGTTAAAACTAGAAATATGGAGCGCTCTGTAACAATGTAAGTGCAGTCGGAGTTGCTAAGGGATGGGAAACACAAACGTACAGGTCGCTTGTAATGCGTTGTGGACAAGGTGGTGAATGTGGGAAGTGCTGAATTGACAATTGCGTTGCAAATCAGGATCAGATACAGCTACTTGTTTACACAAGTGGAGGAACGAAGCCGCACTATAACGGGGTAAGCTTTTTGCTTAATCTGAGGTCATGTGACGAGATAACTGGAGGCCAAATTCCTCTGGAAGCCTGATAACAGTATCTTCCCATTCTGCATTCCAGTTCTCACATCTGGCTGATTCCCTCCGATGCAGTCCTACTCAGTCTTCGCTACACTTAATGTTTTGACCGTCCACACTGTACAATAGTTCTTCCTGGAATTTCGGAATCAGGAAGCGGCAAAGCACACTGCACTGTCTTCGAGGAACACTCCATTTCTCTCTCACCATCAATACCTCCATGCCTCCTTGTATCAAAAGGTCTACCCATCTATTAGCCCATTGCGGCACAGACTGTGCCAGCAACAAACATAGGGGGCGCTCCTCACTGGCGCTGCTTTCACCATTTTCGCTGCCGTATTCTGCTGGAAAAGCAATGTATATATAACGCAAAATCTAGGCATATTGATATCAAGCACCATTGTATCAGAGAGAAAGTGCAGGATAGCTCTATCAAAATCGAACAAATCACTTCGAAATGGAGCTTCCCGATATTTTCACGAAGCAGCTTCCGAAGGCAAGAGATGCAGGCGCAATCAGCAGAACACCCTTAGACGAGAGTTAGGGGGTCAGAAGGCGCAACCTGTCAGTGCTACAAAATGGCATGGAGACWGTTGGTATGGAATAGTCCAGGACATGGTGGGCATAAATGAGACCTGTGGGCCTTGCCCAAGCAGTCCTAAAATAATGCCGGCACAGCAACTAGAGACAGGAGACAGATGCAGCAACACCAATGGGTAGCCACCTGTGCCACTGCTGATAGTGATATAGAGTATCTGTTCCGTATTAACATCCTTTATAGCTTGTAGACATTCATTGCACTCCTGAGGTGGTGTCATTCCATATGTTCCAGCTGTCACGTATGACACCCACAGGACAGTCACATGCACCCAACTTCAACACGACCCAATTCTTCTCGTTCTTCTACTAGTTTCTCGATATTGTTTCTACATCATTCTTGACATTGCTTGCATAGAATTCTTTCCTTTCTTGACAGGGGATGCTATTGGGGCATGGCTACATGGTTCTGCAGCTTCTCGCAGTTACTTGCCAATGTAGCTGCTGTCGGCATCAAGCATGGCCTGGGGTCTCTCGAAAATGCCATCGACAAGGGCATCAAGCACGTCCTGCGGAATGGCCGAATACTCCTCCTCCTGGATGGCTTGCCAGAGGTCGTCTGCAGAGGTAGGGCAAACACAGCGATGCACAATCCCACGCTTGAGCAGACTCCAGGGGTGTTTGATGGGGTTTAAGTCCGGCAAGTTGGAGGGGATGCTGTGAGAGGCCCGCCAAGGGTTGGCTAGGCTTCCGTCACAGGGCTGGATGGAGACTGGTTGATGTCTATCGATATTTCCGAGTAAGAGTGGGGCACAGTATGAGTGGCACTCTCGGACAAGGTTCTAGCACAACTATGTGTGATAGGGTGCTAGCAAGGTTGTGTTGGATGGTGCTTTCAGGAGAAGTTCCTTGGAGTGTGGCGCCAGACGCATATAGTGCACTTGGTACTAGTACTCTATGGGGATAACAAGTTTGACATCAAACTACAAGGTCGACCGGTAGGCCTTTATATAGGTGTCTCATCCGACTTGCTCAGACAATCATTCTTCTGCTGTCTTGTCTGTCTTGGCAGACAAGCAGTCTTGTTACGACCCTGCCTATTCACCACACAGCACACTGCTCTACACTTGGGTGCCGCACATAGCTGCACCACACAACTCCCCCTTCCGGGTGCCGCATACGGCCACACCACTTCGTCCTACACCAGGGGCACCACATACAGCCGTGCCACCCTCCACAGGGACCACATACAGCCATCCCACATACTCAAGGGTGCTACTGGATAGCACCACCACGACATGACTGAGTGGCCGTCTTGCCACTCACCCACACGCTAGGCGGCCGTCCTGCCACCACACCGACACACTACGATGCCCCACAACTTTTGGCACGAATAGTACGGCACACCCCACCAAGCCGTACTACCGACACGGGTGTGGTACACACCCCTCTATGAGGATCCATGGATGCCACACGACACCGGAGGACCACGTGGTTGTCTCCAACGACACACCACGACATCACTACAACAGACACATGGCACCACGCCACATGCCACAGATAAGTACTATAGCAACACCGCTGCTCGGTGTGGCTGTATCGACACCCACCATAGGAATCATGGCACTGGGCGACAGCATACATCATAGCTCGTTAGCGACATCATAGCTAATTAGCGACATCATAAATGCCCAGCGACATCATAGATACATCATAGTACGAACTACTGGTCTGTTCGTAGGACTATTAATAGCCAGGTCCTAAATACTATATAAGAAGCAGCTTGCACAGGTCTCCAGCTCCTTCTTTCCATGGATCAAACAATCTGCGTCTTTACACAAGAAGTTGCCACTCTGCGACTTCTCACCAGATCTTCTTGCCACTCGAACTCCCACTCACCTTCACTCCAACTACGCTGGCCGACTCCGTCTCCCCTCGGCTCCCCCTACGGCTCCCTTCCACTCGTCCTCTAGCAGGAAGATCCATCCGGGCACCCCGCACAGTGTATCCTACAGACCGAGATCTCCTCGGTCCACAGGTCTAGAGGAAGTGACACCGCTTTGCTTCCCAAGTCACGACACGATCGGGTACGAACTACCTACATGGTAACGAGGTACATCCGACTGCAACACCTAGGGGGGAGGACTGGATAGACTAGGATGCTGGGGATTAGCTGAGCAGAGGACTCACCCTTAGACTGTGGTACCAATGTGTCAAGCTGGGTGGCAAATACTGGGGAGGTGACACCAAAGGTAACAAATAGATTGTGTGCAGTACTTGTCTGCTATCTGTGCACACTAGGCAAGAGTGCTCAGAGGGATGTGGTAGTGAACAAGAGGGTATGGGTGGGGAGCAAGAGGTTCTGGACTGCAACTGCAATGTTTGTACACAGAAGAGAGATTGTCCATCACTAAAGTAGATAGATGGCAAAAGTGCCCTTTATATACTATGATTTGCAGTTCTGCCACCACGAAGGGGGTCAGAGCCTGGAGTTAGGGAGATATAGCATGTGGCACACCGCTATAACTACAGACGTCTACGTAGGGGAAATCATGTCTGACGGATGTGCAACTATATAGAACATATCTGCAATCACCTGGGTTGAATGAGCAATTATGTCTCGAATGACTGCACGAAGATGCAATGCGTAGAACGATTGTGCGAGAGTTACGCAGCAGAAGCCAGGTGTGTCATGTCAGGTAGTTACGGTGTTCACGTGGTGTTTGAAGGTGAAGGTCTACTTTTAGCAATGCTGGACTTGAGGGTCATTACAGCTGGCCACACCTCACCATGGCTGGCCACAGCTGGCCACGCCTCACCACGGCTGGCCAAGCCTCACCACGGCTAGCCGTGTCTCACCACGGCCTGGCCGTGGCTTCGCCACCTTACTCCATAGTTGAGTACGGCTATCTGTTGCCACTGATAGCCACCCAATATCGATATATAAAGGCCAGGTTTGCTGGTGCTCTTGGTTCCTCTTTCCAGGGATCAATATATCATACATTACACTTCTACCTTGGTGTTGCCACCTCGACCCAGCAACCACATCGCCTCTCAAGACCACTCAAGGACCCAAGCCCTGTAAGTGACACTAGACTGCTAACCTTCACAGATACTTGCCACGCTCGCACCCCGTGGGATCCCTCAAGTATAGCTGTCCGACCATCCAAGAATACAACTGGACTCCCACCTTTGTCCAGAGCGAGCACGTGTACGACCACCGTCCTGTCGACCCTCGTGCCCAACACCCACGCCAGTCGCGTCGTAACAGCATATATTGATCCCTCACGATTCTTGTGATTGGTCAGATATATCTTCCACCAGCCTACAACCATCCACCATGTCACAGAGCCCAGAGCCAGCACCTTGCCCAGCTCGAGGAGCAGATCATACAGCTCATGGAAAGCCAGACTGCCATGCAGCTTGAGAATGCTGCCCTCCGTGACGCCCAAGCCCAAATCCAGGAAGAGAACACCACCCTCACTGCCAACATTGAGGGTATCCATCATCAACACCACAAAACACCTGCCACTGGCATCTCCAGTGCATCCTCGTTCACCAAGACAACTGAGCCCAAGTTTGCACAGCCAGA
The DNA here is from genome assembly GCA_002973495.1 of Apiotrichum akiyoshidainum. Lineage (NCBI taxonomy): Eukaryota > Fungi > Basidiomycota > Tremellomycetes > Trichosporonales > Trichosporonaceae > Apiotrichum > Apiotrichum akiyoshidainum. Next base: position 54,851 of record PQXP01000016.1, read on the forward strand.
ATTCTATACTGGTCAACGCAACAAGCTTACCACCTTCCTGACACAAGTGAAGATGGTAACCAAGCCACAACCCAACCGGTTCCCAACTGAAGCAACAAAGGTCCTCTATGCTGGTTCATTCCTCCGTGACACTGCCTTCCTCTGGTTCCAGCGGTTTGTCGCTTCTGACAGCCCTCCTCAATGGCTCAACTCTTTCTCTGGCTTCTGTGATGAACTCCGGAAGAAATTTGGAGACCCAGATGAGGCAGCCACTGCTGAGCGCCACCTGTACAACCTCCAACAGAGAGGCTCTGCATCAGCCTACCTGACCGACTTCCAGCACTTTGCAGCCATCATCAAGTGGAATGATGATGCCCTTGCTGCCCAATTCCATCGAGGACTAAAGGATTCCATTAAGGATGAACTCTCAAAGATCGATAAGCCTAACAGCTTCAAAGACCTGCAAGAAAAGGTAATCCGAATTGACACCCGTCTCTTTGAAAGGCAGATTGAGAAAGGCACCAGACCCACCAACACTACAACCCCGACCTACCACACACCAGCACGCCACCAGACAGGTGAACACTTCCAGGCTTCATTCTACAAATCACCTGTACCACAGACCACTTGACGTGGGCGCCTTACCCCTGCCGAATACCAGTACCACAAGGACAACAACCTTTGCCTCCACTGTGGCAATGCAGGACACACCGCCTCTAAGTGCCCTGTTGCACCAAGCTGTCCCAACTTCAAGGCTCGTGCCAACTCGGGAAAAGTCTAAGCCCCCAACCTAGTCCAAGCCTGGGGTTGGGGAGCGCAAAACCACAGGCTGTGGAGTTCCTAGGTTCCACACACAAGACAACATCAAAACCAGCGTTATCTGCTATACGAAACTCCGCCATGTCCCAGAACCTATCTATTGGCTTCACACTCAACAAAACCCCAAAATCACTCAACTTCGAACCACACCAGCTCTGAGCATTGGTAGACTCAGGAGCGACTAGCAACTTTATTGATCAGGACTTTGCGAAAACCCTCAAAGTAAACCTCCTGCCTCGGCAACCAACATCCTTGTTCCTGCTAGATGGTGCAGGAAACCCAAACGACATCACCCACAAAGCTGTTGTTAGGCTCAACCTGGACGTCTTTGGCCCCCAATGGATTCACTGCCTGGTCACCTCGATCCATACCTACCCAATGGTCCTGGGTATGCCCTGGCTAAAGGAAAACGACCCATATATCTCCTGGAGGCGGATGACGATCCAGCCCACTTACGTCTGGCCCAACCAACAGTTCAGTGTGGTCACTACCTCATCTTATATGGATTCGGCCTACGCCATCAACGACAGTGCAACAAGTGAATCGCCAAGTGATGAGTCTTCAGACCTAACTGCATCACCACTGCCAGAACTTGTGCTCGCAACTACACACACGACAACTACCAGTGACCCTTCCCATGCTGACACTGAGGACCTATTAGGCGTCCCAGTGGCATACCATGAGTTTGCAGATGTATTCAGCAAACGAAAGGCAGACTCCTTACCACCACACCAGTCATTTGATCATAAGATCACCATCGAAGATGGCAAGACACCACCATTTGGACCCATCTACCCCCTATCGGAAAAAGAACTCATAGCACTGCGTGAACATCTGGAAGAGAACCTCTCTAAGGGTTTTGTCACCACTTCTGCATCACCAGCTGCTGCACCAATCCTTTTTGTCAAAAAGAAGGATGGCACATTACGCCTCTGTGTGGATTACAGAGGTCTCAACAAGATCACCATCAAGAACCGCTACCCACTTCCTTTGATCACGGAGCTGCTGGACAGACTCCGCCATGCAAGGGTCTTCACCAAGCTGGACCTTCGAGGGGCATACAACTTGCTATGTATCGCCCAAGGTGATGAATGGAAAACCGCCTTCCGGACTTGCTACGGCCTCTTTGAATACAAGGTCATGCCCTTCGGCCTCACCAATGCTCCAGCTTCATTCCAGCACTTCATGAACCATGGGTTCAGTGACATGCTGGACACTTTCGTTATCATCTACCTTGATGATATCCTTGTCTTCTCCAACCACCTCGAGGAACGTCAACAACATGTTCAACAAGTCCTTCAACAGCTCCGAGAGCTAGGACGCTATGCTAAAGCCTCCAAGTGTGAATTCCATACCGACTCAGTGGAATTCCTGGGCTTCATTATCACTGCGGATGGCATCAAAATGGACATGAAGAAGGTCCAGACAATTCTTACCTGGCCCACACCATGTAACCTGTTTGATGTCCGATCCTTCCTTGGCTTTGCCAACTTCTACTGTCGGTTTATTAAGAACTATTCAACTATCGCCAACCCACTCCTACAGTTAACCAAGAAGGACACACCCTTTGTGTGGTCAGATAAGGAACAGACTTCCTTTGACACTATCAAGACAGCCTTCACATCGGCTGACATGCTGCACCATTACGACCCCAGCAGACAACTCATATTGGAAACCAACGCATCAGATTTCGCCATAGCGGGCATCCTCTCACAACAGGATGATAATGTGTCATGGTCAAGACCGGTCAGTTTACAATCAGCCAGCGCACCCTCTCCCTCCACCATTTTCCATGCACCACTCACATGTGATACCCCCCCCTGCTCGCCTTCTCCAAGCAATAGTCCTGCAAAAGACACGCAATTGCCCAACTCTGTCACTGTCATTACGTACACCCAACCCCCATGTCCATATTCCACGTCATTCACCTTATCACCCCTCCCCCTCCACCTCCAAGACTTGTACCAACTCGCTCCGGTTGCTCCTCGGCGTACTATTAGAGCGCACCAAACCACCATTTTGTAGTTGTTCTCCAAGTCATGTTATCGTATGTCTAGCAGCCATGTCTAGCACCAAGTGCATGATGTTGTTCTCACCAGCAATCCCCTAGCCCGCTCCCACTCCGAGTCCGATCGCCATGTGAGCTCAGCACATGTCCGATACCACTCAAGTCCACTGTCCATAGATCATTGTCGTCGTCACTCAGTCCACCATTTCAATCCCCGCACCCATCCTTGAATAGTTACGGCCTATTCAGACAACCCTCCCCAGCAACCCTCAATTACAAGACCCGCCAGCTTCCCATTTACCCCGCCGTGCAATGTGCTACCCAGACATAGCAACGGAGACTATGAGCAAGACCGCTTGGCCAGCACTCGCTTATAGCTCGTGACAGTATAACATGACTTATACGCCGGCCCGTCTCTCATTGAGCTCCCTCATCACTCAAATCGTCGACCTCGCTGCACGACACCTTGTCCTCGTCACCCTCGTTAGTTATCCATTTCGCCCGCCCTCGTTCCCACACTGGAAGACTGCGGACATCAACACATCATTATCGCACTGTGCGCGTCCGTCTCAAGTTTGATCCCGCAACCAGTACCGCGTCCCCTTGGCAATATCCGTCTGAGTCAGCCTCAACCCCATTGGTCGGATTGAAAATGTCCGCACCATTTAGTGGTCATCACCGCCCTATCAATAATTGGTCCCGTTACCCCGTTCATTAAGATAACGCCACCATTCCTGAAAGGACATCCTTTTGTTTATCCGCTATCTGTGCGTCCTCGCCATCCAACCAGTCGACCTCATCACTGCGGACCGTCTGTCTGCCCCAAATCCAACTCGAAACCCGACATATCGCATACCGAAACAACCACCTCATTGTACGCTCCAAGATGTCCATCATTGCAAGACTTTGTACTCCTTGCTGAGTAAGTATGGTTTCCTTGGCCTTTGCGTTTTGTTACCCCACGGGCGCGTGTATCCACACGTCTCGTTGTTCCCATCCGTGTCCATTTCTCATTGTCCCTCTGCCCCAACGGAGTCCTGTGGCGTCCTCGTTGCAGATCCACAGTGGAACTCGTGACCATTTCTCCTCCTCCGTGCACCAAATGTGCGTCCCCAAAGACGCTTTCTCGGCGGAGACTACCTCCTCCACATTCCACATCCATTGTTTCCAACTTGTCCGATCCACAATGTCCTTTTTCCCCTCTCTCTCCTTTTCTCATAGAACTACTACAAAAGGAGGTGACTTTGTGCGGTTTTCTCAAAGACCACCATCCCTCCTTATTCCTCCTTCCCCCTCATAGCTTCTCATTCCCCTCCCTTTCCCCTCTTACTCGCCACCACATCCCATTCCATTTATGGACTTCCGCACTCGCCAGTACAACAACGACTACGTCCCACCGCCGCTCCGTGATCTCCCAACTGAGCCTCTGGCCACGTACTCGCACACCGAACTCCATCTCGTCCCCGAGAATCCTACCATTCTCTGGCCCTCTACCTCCTCAAAGCCTCGTCCGGTTCCTGTCGACGATGACCGTTATCTCTCACCTGCGGCTCGTAAGCAGTGTGACAATTTCTTCAAGTGGCCATTCAACCACTTGCCCGTCGCCTACCTCGCGACGCTTTACCGTGTTAAGAACCGTCTCCAGCTTAACGACGACATCTTCTACCACACCCTTCCTATTATTGGCAGGAGCGACCACCCTCCAGACCTCTCCACCTTTGAGGGTCCCCTCCTGGCCTTTACCTACGATTTCGGTTCCGACAACACAAGCTACCCCGTCCTCGTCTCTTCCATGGGTCAAGCTACCGTAATCTTCAACAACGACATCTACACCTCGATCCTCGACCATCTCGACTTTGACGGCCCTCACCCCTCCGACCCATTCTTTGTAGCGGAAACTCTTTATGCCGTCCACAATTGGCATACCCAAGGCTACGCGGCACTGCAGCCCATTCATCAACAACCCATTAAGCTCCTTCGGCCCAAACCGCCTCCCATCATTGGCTGGAACGACGATTGGACGCCTATCTTTGCTCCAGTCCCTCCCCCCCCTCCTTCCATAGCACCGGTAGACACTACTCCTTCAACTGATACCACCGCACCGGTATCGGGAGAAGAGTAGACCCATAGCCAAGGTGTTCAGCCACTTGCATAAGACAAATGCTACCGACGACTCTTCCGGCAGCTCCAAGAAATCGTCCCTCTCTCAAAGGTTAAGAAAGGTCCGCTCTGCCACTATCTCCAAGGGCTCTTCTAAACACACTTCCTCATCCCAACCCCCTAGTTCCGCATCCTCGACAGTCGACTCTCCATCCATCCCTCCTTTGGATATATCCCCGTTCAATCCTTCAGTTGCAGAGACCCCTCTTCTCTCCAACGAACTGACTATTTCCGACCTTCCCCAAGATACCCCTTTTACCATTCCTTCTCAAGGACAACCTCGGCCCACCATCCTGCCTCAGCAGGATCCTGCGGACAACGTCTTTTATGACGCCATGAGTGGCCCGTCAGCAACCCCCGGTTACAATCTTCCACCTACACCCTCGCCTGCATCCCGCGGAGATCAGAACCCCCAGGATAGTCGTCAGTCTATAGACACCGTTAGGCCGCCCCCCGCCGACTCCGTTCCACCGACTGAAGGTCCTTCTTCTTACGACCCCCTAAACACCGAGCCCGGACGTGAACCAACCCCCTCTGGTTTCCAAGGACGCCCTCTTGCTGAGATTGAGGACTACCTCATCGATCAAGATCTTCCTCCTTCCCACACCATGGCGCTTTGGTTCCTCTTTAAGTTCCGCGAGCCCCCACTCTCCGATAACCTGCTTGAACGCAAGGTGAACAAGCACATCAACAAGTACCACACTTGGTTACACCTCCTTGCCAGTGAAGTTGAGCGCCTCTTAAAGGAAAACAAGTTCCCCGAGCTCCCCATCGAGGAGCGCGTCGTCATCTGTATGAACTTTCCGCAGCAACGCACTCGTCCCTCCACGCCCGCAGTAATCTTCAAGGGACAATCAGTGGTTTACGATCATTCTACGCCCACCCCCTCCACCATCAAGGAAACTCGGCGTCCACGCCCTTCTGTCCCGATGACCTCGGGCACGTCTGTTTTCCTCAGCCCATTCGCGACCGACACATCTGCGCAGTTTATGCCCCCAACTCCTGGACGTCCTCGTAAAGGCAGAGCCTCCAACTTCAACCTCTTTACGCACGAACCCGAAGCACCTGTCTTTGGTCATCCCGATTACCTCGGGCCGACCATGTCCAGCAACGTGGTCACTGCCTCAGCAAGCAATGACCCTCCTCCTGCTCGGCCACCCCCATCCCAAGAGGTACCCGAAACCTCTCGTGCCCTCGATAAAGGCAAAGGTGTTGATTGACAGCCAATTCAACCTTCCCAGGAAGCTGCTGGCTCCGCGCCCGACCCCGATGACGGTGACTCGTCTTCCTCTGACTCCTCCCAGTCAAACCAAAGCAAAAGCAAGAAACGTCATGCTAGAGCTAACGCCAAAGCTAGGCGGAAAGCCGACGCAGAATTCAACAAGACTATCAAGCTCCTCCGCGCTATGGGTCTTCTCCCCAATCAATCGTCATCCGATGGAAAGATGCCTCGCGTCACGCCTCGCAAATTTAGTGGAGTCGATAACTTGCTCGTCCCCTCGCTGAAACGCGACCTTGACACCATGTTCCGCGCCTACCTCCAACACTTTATCGCTTCCCCAAACGCCAACCAGAATCGTATCGACCATTTCGGCCAATACTTGGAAGGTGAAGCCCTGCAGTGGTTTGAGTCGGTCTATGACTCAGACGCTTGGGGTGGTAGCTGGGACACCTGCTGGAACGACTTTACCAAGACATTTACGGACACCAAGAGTTTCAACAAGGCCCAAGCATTCTGGAATGACCCCACCGTTGGTGCCATGACCCAAGGTACCTCGCTGGTCACCTACTATTCCACGTTCCAACGTTACTGCAACATCCTCGGCTACCTCCGGGACGGTCCCGCCATTGCCACTCGCTTTTACAACGGCCTCTCACCCTCAATCTGCAATGGCTTCCCATGCGCCTACAGCAGTTACAAAACACTTGACACCATGTATCAGGAGGCTCGTCATCAGCACGACCGCCAGATTCAAAATCGCCAAGTCAGCGTCCAGCACGCTCGGCCCCCACCTCGGCGCCAGCCTAGCGGTTCTACCACCATGCGCAGTGTACCCATGATTACAGTGGAAGCACCTACGCCTCCTACTCGCACTGCCCCTACGAACCAAGCTCAGCCCACGACTACCCAAAATACCGTCGACATGGCCACCATTATTTGCCACCGCTGTCACAAGCCAGGTCATTATGCTCGTGACTGCCCTGTGCCTGCCAACGCAAACAACTTCCACCCCTTGCCGCCTAAGCCTGTCGCAGCAAGGATGGCCATGGTCACCACTCAGGAAGAGGAACAGCCCCACCAGCACCTTCCCCTTGTCGCTGAAGAAGAGGAACTCTGCTGTGACGGCTACCCCGACTGCGATTGCCAGATCCCGCCGTCTTTTCACTAAAACCGGGTGCCAAGGACTGCAGCAACCCGGCTTGTTTTTATCGCCCCGCAATCCGCACTAATTTCCGCATCTCGTCCTCCACCCCTGTATATTACGTCAACGATCCCATCTCACCAGCTCCCCTTCGTGGCTGCGCCACCTCAAAACAAAACCCTACATCATCGCCTGTTCAAGTACCGTTCCACATCGTGTTCAACTTTTCCCTTACCGTCCACAACAAAATGATCAGAGGCAGGGCCCTGATCCATTCCGGCTGTACAGACGACTTTATCTCGCCCGAATATGTGATCCACAACAATATACCCTTAGTGGATCTGTCAACACCCATCCAACTCACTCTTGCTGATGGAAACCTTGCGCCCATTTCCATCACACACGAGACACGACCTCTCAAGTTCCGCATCGGCAGTCACTTTGAAAGGATCATGTTCCGTGTTGCTCCCCTTGCCGATCACCCCATCTTCCTGGGCACTCCCTGGCTTATCAAGCACAACCCGTATATCAACTGGGCCATCCCCCGCATCGACTTTATCTCAGACCACTGCCCACAAAACTGCCTGGCACACCTCAAGAAAAAGTCGACTGTCCTGCCACCTGCCAAGACGATTGCAACACCCCCTCCTTGGACATGTGTCAACCTCCACTACCGCGGCCGACCACTGTCGCTCGAGCACTACCACGCATGGTTGGAGACTCAAGACAACGCCCTCCAAACCAGCCAGGCTGTCTATCTCAATCTGTCTTCTTGTGCCTACCTCCTCCAGGGACAACCCATCGTCGCCCCTCCTGAACCAGATACCCCCTACTGGCTCAACACTCATGAATGGGAAAACTACGTGGACCCAGTCAGCCCTCCGCCACCCCCAGACAACGACTACGTCAAATCCGTCATCCCTCCTGAGTTCCATGACTTCCTGGACGTCTTCTCCAAGGTGCTCATGCAACAGCGGCCTGTCCACACCCCGTTCGATCACGCCATCACGCTCAAAAACGAGGATGAGACCCCTCCACACCAACGACCTTTCCGCCTCGGCGCTCACGAACAAGGCCTCGAATGCAAACTTGTTCAAGACCTTCTCGACCGTGGCCTCATCCGCAAATCTGATTCTCCCACCACTTCGCCTCTTTTCTTTGTCAACAAGAAAGATCCCAAGGGGAAGGATACTACTTGTGGCGTTATCGACTACCGTCAGCTCAACTCTCTCACTTGCAAATGGCGCTATCCCCTTCCCCGTGTCGAGGACCTCCTTGACAAGGTTGGACAAAACCCAGTCTTTACCACCATCGACCTGCGCTCAGCCTACCACCTGATCTGCATCAAAGAAGGCAATGAGTGGAAGACTGCCTTCTCCTCCAACACTGGCCTTTACGAGTGGCTCATAATGCCTTTTGGTCTCACCAACGCGCCCGCTTCTTTCCAGCACCTCCTCAACACCGCTTTGGGTGACCTCACCAACACTTGCGTCGTCGTTTACCTGGACGACATCCTTATCCACTCCCTGACTTGAGAACAAAACATCAAGGACGTGAAGAAGGTTCTCCAACAACTGCGCAAATTCAACCTCTTTGCCAAGGCCGAGAAATGCAAGTTCTTTGTCGACCACACAAAGTTCCTCAGTTACGACATCACGCACGGCTCCATTAAAATGTCGCAAGACAAATTGCAAGCCATCCACAACTGGCCAGCACCGACCAATGTGCAACAAGTACGCGGCTTCCTCAGCTTCTGCAATTTCTATCGGCGTTTCATTCTCAACTACGCTCATATCGCTTGACCTCTTCACAAACTTACCCAGCAAAACCGCAAGTGGAACTGGGATAAGGAAGAGGAAGACGCATTTGAACAACTGAAACATGCCTTTACGCAAGCTCCCATCCTGCAACACTTTGACCCCGACCTCCCTATCACTGTGGAAGCGGATGCCTCCGACTTTGCCATCGGCGCCATCCTTCTCCATCCTGACAAGGACGGCAACCTCCATCCCGTCGCCTACCACTCTCGCAAGCTCAACTCAGCTGAGCTCAACTACTCCACCCATGACAAAGAGATGCTTGCCATCATCAACGGATTCAAGACTTGGCGGCATTACTTGATCGGCTCAGATCAAGTAATCATCTACACCCACCACCACAATCTCAAATACTTCATGCAAAAGCACACCTGGAACCGTCGCCAAAACCATTGGCTCGAGTTTATGCAAGCCTTCCAGTTCAACATTAAATGGAAGAAGGGCATTACCAAAATGAAAGCCGACGCTCTCTCAAGACGACCCAACTACCAACTTGATCCGACCATCGACACGTCTCCCACTGCCTTCTTCCCTCCTTCCCAGTTACCCACCAACGCTGCCTGCACCACAAGGCAAAGGAAACCCCCCCAACCTTCCCTGCCTTCGGAACCCCCCACGCCTTCTCCACCCTCCGACCCAGACTCTTCGGAGGATGACACCGCTCCTGGGATCTCTCCCCTTCTTGCCAAGATCCAAGAATGTCAAGAAACCCACGAGAGCACGCAAGAACTTGTCCGTCTCCTCAAGGACCGCACATTACCAGTCCCCGAGGACCTCAATCACAACATCGATCTTTTCGAGCTCGACCCCGCAGGCCTCCTCCGTTTCGGCAATGTCGTCTACATCCCAAATGACTTCCAACTTAAGCTCGACGTGTTGGCCTTTATCCACAACAGCCGCGCTGGAGGACACCTTGGTATCGACAAAACCACCGACATGTTTGCTCGACACTTCTACTTCCCAGGAATGGAGAAGTACATCAAAGAATACGTCCGTGGATGCTACACTTGTCAACGCGACAAACCAGTCAACCGTCGACACTATGGCCCCCTGCGACCGTTGCCCATCCCCACCGTCCCTTGGCGCTCCATCTCTATGGATGCCCTCACCAAGCTCCCTCCCTCTGGGCCACTCAGACAAACCAAGCGCATTATTCAAATCCTCACCACCTACCTCCGTCACTTTGTCTTGGCTCACCAAGACGACTGGTTCGACTTGTTGCCCCTCGCACAGTTTACCTACAACAACGCAAAGCATTCCAGCAGAAAGATGACCCCCTTCTATGCCTACCACGGCTACCACCCCCTTGATCCCTTCTCAACCCCACTCTCTACTAGCGACATCCCTTCCATCCAAGAGTGCATCGAGAACCTTGCCGACATCTGCGAAGAGATTGTCGTCAACCTTCAATACGCACAAGAACAATACTCCAAGTTCTACAAAAAGAAGGTCAACAACACCCCAGCACTGGAAGTGGACGACATGGTTTTCCTCAATCACAAGAATATCAAGACTACCCGTCCTGCGATCAAGCTCGATCACAAGAACCTTGGCCCTTACCGCATCAAAGCTTTAACCAAGTCTGATATGGTCTACATTCTCGACCTGCCCGACAGCATGCGCCTCCTCCACCCTGCGTTCCACATCTCTCTCCTGAACCCGAAGCGACCTGAACATGACAATCAAGTCCAAGAACCCCAAGCCCCCATCATCATTGCCGATGAGCCCGAGTACTTTGTCGACTGCATCCTCAATTCAGAGTATCGACCCTACGACAAGAAACACAAGTACTGGTACCTCGTCCACTGGCTCAGTTACGCTACCAACGAAGACAGTTGGGAACCTTACAACAACCTCAAGAACGTGGAAGCCTTCAAGGACTTCTACCAGCTTCACAAGGACTCACCCGACCATTTCTTCCCTCCCGTTTGCAAATGTCGCAAGGCCCGCCGCTGATCGCTCCTACCGATCCTGTCTCAAGTACTGCGTACCTCAAGAAAACGAGTAGGATCGGGACGCTCCACTTCTAAAAGGGGGCTATGTCATGGTCAAGACCGGTCAGTTCACGATCAGCCAGCGCACCCTCTCCCTCCACCATTTTCCATGCACCACTCACGTGTGATACCCCCCCCCTGCTCGCCTTCTCCAAGCAATAGTCCTGCAAAAGACACGCAATTGCCCAACTCTGTCACTGTCATTACGTACACCCAACCCCCATGTCCATATTCCACGTCATTCACTTTATCACCTCCCCCTCCACCTCCAAGACTTGTACCAGCTCGCTCTGGTTGCTCCTTGGCGTACTATTAGAGCACACCGAACCACCATTTTGTAGTTGTTCTCCAAGTCGTGTTATCGTATGTCTAGCAGCCATGTCTAGCACCGAGTGCATGATGTTGTTCTCACCAGCAATCCCCTAGCCCACTCCCACTCCGAGTCTGATCACCATGTGAGSTCAGCACATGTCYGACACCACTCAAGTCCATCGTCCATAGATCATTGCCGTCGTCACTCAGTCCACCATTCCAATCCCYGCACCCATCCTTGAATAGTTAYGGCCTATTCAGACAACCCTCCGCAGCAACCCTCAATTACAAGACCCGCCAGCTTCCCTTTACCCCGCTGTGCAATGTGCTACCCAGACATAGCAGCGGAGACTATGAGCAAGACCGCTTGGCCAGCACTCGCTTATAGCTCGTGACAGGGTCACCCGCGGTTACACCGCAGGGAGAATCGGCTGCACCTGCGGTGGGTGCAGCGGAAAGGTGCAAGAGGAAATCTACTACAGTGAGCAGGGTCGAAGGGTTCAGCTAGCCGCGGTGTCTTTGGGCTAGTCGTTGGGAGGTTGGGCTAACCGCGGTTGACCGTACGGCGCCATGAACAACTTCAAAAGATTTCGGACATGGGGCTACTGCTTCAGCCAGGTTCCTGGTGCAAGCGGTGCTGTGCGGTTACCCGAGCGAAGCCGGATTGTCCCCAGCTAGGTGCAAAGACCCCTTGTGCCCGGTGTATCCGGTTGGGTGTCCATTGCTCCCTAGTAGAGGAGTCGGTTACCCCCTCGAGGGTATTTTCACCAATGGTTGATTCTGTCAACCAGTCGAAAAGTGCGGTCACCCACGGTGACCGTCCGGTGAGTCTGGCGACTTGCGGTTAGCCTAATAACGGTAGATTTTCCTCAGTTTCGGTGGCTGTCAACCTAGGGTGGCCTCGGGGAGCCCGGAGCCTATTAGGGCACCCAGGTTAAGACTGCAATTGGCTGAGTTAAGCTCTCAGCTTGCGGAATTGCAGCGGGTAACCGAGCACAATGCGGCTACCCAAAAGTTTCTCCAGGCTAGCCTGCAAAATGCGGTTAGCCGGATCCAGAAAGAGTTGAGGTCCTAGGTGTGGAGTGGTGTTTCGGCTAGTCGAAAAGGTTGTTTGGTTAACCTAGAAAACCCAAAAACAAGTAGGGTCTCCGAAAGTAGCCGTGTTGTAGCCGTAAAAACCGAAACCTAATGCAGGGGTGGTGGGAGGGATGTCGGGTATGAGGAGTGGTCCAGAGTAGCCTGAAACAACTAAGGTGGTTGTCGGCTATTGTTGGCAAGGTCGAAGTGGTCGGTTTGGTTCGGTTGGCGGTGGTGATGGTTGAAGGTGCAGTTGTCGTAAACCGTTTTTGTCGTTGTATTCCGTTAGGATATCCCGGGCATTGTCAAATGCCGTCGCAGGTTCCCAGGTAGTTTCGTCGTAACCGAGCCACTTCACAAGGTAGCGTAGTGGGGGATTGTACCGCTTGTCGGTACGGTGATCCAGGATGTCTTCAATTTTGTATTCGAGGTCGCCGTCGATTTCAAGTGGCGGAGGAGGCGGCTGTATGCAGCCTGGGATGGTGTTGGCGAGGTACGGTTCCATAGACGGACATGGAACACGTTGTGAATACGACTCATGGTGGCGGGTAGTTCGAGATGGCACGCCATGTCGGACACCTTTTCCATGACAGGGAAAGGTCCGGCATACCGGTGGTCGATTTTCTTCATGGGCCGAGTGGTCCGGATATTACGGGTATCCAGCCAGACGAGTTGGCCCTCCTGGAAGTCGGGAGCCGGCGTGCGTCGCCGGTTGTAGAAGTGCGCCGTGGCGGTAGCGGCGACTTGCATCTGTTCCTTCAGATGCTCGTTGAGTTGCGCAAGTCCCGAGACGATGTTTCGTGCGGCGGGGGAGTGGACTTGCGTGTCGGCAGGTGTGAATTGGTCCTGTGGGTGGTATCCCTTGTTGGCGAAGAAGGGGGATACCGTAGTTGCGGAGTGCGGCATATTGTTATATGCAAACTTGGCAATCGGTAGTGTGACGTCCCAATCGTTTTGCTTATAGTTGGTGTATATTCGGATATACGTTTCCAACGATTGATTGGTCCGTTCGGTCTGGCCGTCTGTTTCTGGGTGATAGGCTGTTGATAGCCGTAGTTTAATGTCCAGAAGTTTCGTGAATGAGCACCAGAACCGTGATACGAACTTGCTTCCTCGATCTGAGACGATGTCCAGAGGGATTCCGTGCTTGGCAAAGACACGGTCGAGGTAAATGAAGGCGAGTTTCTCGGCTGTCAAAGTCCGGTCGGTGGGGATGAAGAGCGCCATTTTGGTAAGGCGGTCAACGACTACTAGTATGCAGTCGTATCTGTTGGACTTTGGCAAGCCCTCGATGAGGTCCATGGAGATGGAGGTCCACGGGTAGGGTGGCACCGGTAGAGAGTTGAGGTGCCCGTATGGTGCGTGGCGCCGGCTTTTGGCTCTATGGCACGTGTCGCAGGTGGCGACGTAATTGTGCACATACTTCTTGAGGCCGGGCCACCAGTAGTGCCGACGAATCAGCTGAACCGTCTTGCAACGACTGGGGTGTCCAGCTGTCTGAGAATCGTGGTTGTTTCGCACGATCTGTAGTCGAAGATGTTCGTTGTCGGGAACATAGCAGCGGTCGTTGTGGAGGATGAGACCGTTGGTGTCGTAGGTGTATGCCTCACTGTCGGGGTCCTGAGCCTTCCGGTGAAGTGCTTCAGAAAGCGGGTCTTTGTGGTAGTGGTCCTTGATTTGTTGCGCCAGGTCGGTAAGGTCGGAGATGGTAGCCGTTGTACCAGCGGCAAGGTACATGTGCGGCTTAATCAGAACTTGCGTGTTCTGCGGATTGGTGACCGGGGAAAGGCTCGCTCCTTTTTCGTGTGAATGGTAGTCGGAGCGCCGGGTAAGAGCGTCAGGCTTGGTTCCTTTAAGCCCGGGGCGGTAGATGATAACGAATGTGAAGTCGGAGAGGAATTCGGACCAGCGGGCCTGTCGACGATTTAGCTGCTTCGAGGTGGTGAAGTACTCGAGGCTGCGGTGATCGGTATAGACCTTGATCGGTAATGCCGCTCCTTCCAAGTAGTGGCGCCATTCCTTGAATGATGCCACTATGGCAAGCATTTCCTTATCGTGGATTTCGTAGTTGAGTTCGGCGGGCTGCATTTTCCAGGAAAAGAAGGCGAGGGGGAAGAGTTCGCCGTTCAATTCATAGGAAAGTATGCCGGCGATGGCGGTGTCGGAGGCGTCGGTTTCCAGAATGAGCTGCTGTGTCGGGTCGTAGCGGTGCAGCATGTCGGCGGAGGAGAAGTGGCCTTTTATCGTGTCGAAGGCTTTCTGCTCGTTGTCGGTCCATTCGAATTTGGTGACGTTCTTCGTAAGGCGGGTTAACGGGCTTGCGGTGGCCGAATAGCCCCGAATAAACCGGCGATAGAAGTTGGTGAAGCCGAGGAATGATCGGATGTCGAAGAGGTTTGTCAGTGTGGGCCATTTGAGGATTGTTTGAACTTTCTTGGGGTTCATGTGAATGCCTTTGTCAGATACGACAAACCCTAGGAATTCCACCAAGTCGGTATGGAATTTGCACTTGGAGGCTTTAGCGTAAAGGCCAGCCTCTCTGAGATGTCGGAGGACCTTGCGACCATGTTGCCGGTGTTCGTCAAGGTTTGGCGAGAAGATAAGGATGTCGTCGAGGTAACAGACGACGAAGATGTCCAGCATGTCACGGAAGTGGTGGTTCATGAGATGCTGGAAACTTGCCAGTGCGTTGGTCAGGCCGAACGGCATGACCAAGTATTCGTAGAGTCCGTAGCCCGTTCGGAATGCGGTTTTCCATTTGTTGCCTGCGGATATCTGGAGGAGGTTGTAAGCTCCTCGGAGGTCAATTTTGGTGAAGACCTTGGCGTGTTTTAACCGGTCAAGAAGCTCGTTGATGAGCGGGAGAGGGTACCGGTTCTTGACAGTGATTTTGTTGAGTCCTCGGTAGTCGACGCAGAGGCGTAGCGAACCGTCTTTCTTCTTAACGAAGAGTATGGGTGCCGCCGCTGGTGACTCCGATGGTACGATGAACCCCTTCCTAAGGTTATCGTCCAGGTACTCACAAAGTACTCCGAGCTCTTTGTCAGACAGGGAGTAGATAGGCCCGAATGGCGGCGTTGTGCCGTCCTGAAGGGGGATCCGGTGATCAAATGGCCTATGCCTTCTTGTTTGTTGAATACGTCCAGGAAGTCGTGGTATTCCTGGGGAACATGGGAGGAGTCGTCATCGTTGACAATCTCTGCGGAACTAGCGAGCGTGGCGGTGGCTCCTAGAGGGGAAGAATATTCGACCATGTCCGGGTTAACACGGTTAACCGTGGTGCTGCCAGCGAGCGTGTCGGTTGCTCCTGGTGCAGAATCATCCAGGGGATCGTAGTAGCCCTGGGAACGGTCCAGGCCATCGGTGGCCTCGGATTGTGCTTGGCAAGCGAGCTTATCGGTAGCTTCGAGCTTGTAGCGGGTCGGGAGATCGTAGTAGTCCCTTAACCGAACGTCCGGGTTGTCACTGTTATCAACCGGGGCGCCACTAGCGAGCGCCGTTGCAGCTCCTAGTGCAAAGTCGGGAAGTGGCGGAGGTGTGTCGTCCTCTGAGTCGTCGCCACTGCTAGGTCATGCATAGTCGTAAGGTGGTAATGTCGAGTGTCGTAGTGCCGGATACTCCTTGTCAGAGGAGCCGGGGTCCATGGGAGGACGGGGTGACTCTTGTCGTACATGGCGCCGTAGAGGAAGGTGGCCGTGGGACGGCTGTAAAGACATTCGTGACCATGAAACCAGAGGGTCGTGTTGCTTCAGCCATGGGAGTCCTAGCACGATTGGGAAGGTCGCCAGAGGGGTGACCGCCAGTGTCGTCCACTGCGGTCCGAATTGGGCGAAGTTGAGGCATATCGTAACCTCGTAGTTGATGATATTCGGGTTTCCTGCACTGTCCAGCAGGATAAGTTCACGTGGCGGTATTTCGTGGAACTTAATGTCGAGTCCTTCGGTGAAATCTTGGTCGATAAAGTTATTTGATGCACCACTGTCGATTAGTGCGTGCAAGTGTTCGGTTTTGAATACGGTTTGGTGGTTCTGTGGTTTCAGCGTAAACGGGATAGTGATATGCTGTCCGATGGCATATTCCCGTGTTTTCTCAAGTTCGGCGGTACTCATGAAAGAGGCACCGAGGTAGTCAGCCTGGCGAATGTCGGTGTTGCCTTCGTTCCGCAGGCTGCTGGAAGGAAGGCTTAGGCTTTTCCCGAATGGCGGTGCTTTGGGGTCTTGCTCGTGGTCGAGCGCAGGTTGGAGCGTGGACGTGCCGGAGGGGCAACCAGACATTTCATGACGGAGTGTCCGGACTTGCCGCAATAGAGGCAGAGGTTCTGTAGCTTGCGCCGATTGTATTCGTCTAGCGGTAGACGACCCCTAAACGTGTTTGTCGTGTTTGCCGTAGTGCGGAGGTGGTCGGAGGTCCGCTGGAAGTGGGGCGTAACTTGAGTTGTCGTAGTCATATTCGTCTTGAAGGGCGTGCGGGTAGAACCGGTGTTCTTGTCCCCACACTCAAGGTGGCATTCGTATAGTCGTGTGTCGATGCGGATGGCCGTGTCTTGAAGTTCTTGAAGCGAGACCGGTTTGGTTCCTCGGGCGAGCTCATCTTTGATGGTGTCCTTCAAACCACGGTAGAACTGGGCTTGGAGGGCGGAGTCGTTCCATTTGATGAGGGAGGCGTACCGGGTAAAGTCGGCCAGGTAGGTCGAGGCGGAGCCACGCTGCTTGAGGGCGGATAGATGGTGTTCAGCCGTGGCTTCCTCGTCGGGGTCACCGAAGTTCGTACGGAGCTTCTTCTTGAATGCGTCGAAGTCGAGCATGAAGTCCGGCTGTGGGTCCTGAATGACGAAGGGTTGGAACCACAGGAAGGCGGTATCACGGAGGAAAGATCCGGTGTAGAGGATCTTAGAACGGTCGGTAGGGAACCGTGCGGGTTGAAGCGTGATCACCATGGTGACTTGGGTGATGAACGTGGTGAGCTTGGAGCGCTGACCGGTAAAGAATTCCGGTGAGGCGACCTTAGGCTCGTGGACTTTGCCGCCCATAGTAGATGTAATGGTGGTGCCGGGGGTGTTGTCACGTTCACGGTGTTGAGACACACGTTCACGGAGTGAAACATTCTCCGTTTCAAGGGTGGCAATACCAGCTTCAAGCGTGTGCTGCTTGTCGAGTAGCTCGGTGAGCTGCTGTTCAAGTACGCTAAGGCGTTGGCTAGAAGTCATATTGCGGTGTTGTCGGAGTATCGGTTGGCCAGTGTGTAGCCGAGATAGTTGAGGTAGTCGAACGGGTAGATAGGGTGGACCAAGGTGTCAGTGGTGACGAGAGAGATGTCGATGATGTCGAAGGAGTAGGTGATAGTGATGACAGTGTTACGGAGCACGGTTATCCAACACAGGCAGTGATGGATCAAACAATGCTGTTACGGTCGGAATGTACCTCGTTACCGTGTAGGTAGTTCGTACCCGATCGTGTCGAGACTCGGGAAGCAAAGCGGTGTCACTTCCTCTAGACCTGTGGACCGAGGAGATGTCAGTCTGTAGGATACACTGTGCGGGTGCCCGGATGGATCTTCCTGCTAGAGGACGAGCAGAGGGGAGCCGTAGGGGAGCCGAGGGGAGACGGAGTCGGCCGGCGTAGTTGGAGTGAAGGCGAGTGGGAGTTCAAGTGGCAAGAAGATCTGGTTCAAAGTTGTAGCGTGGCAACTTCTTGTGTAGAGATGCAGATTGTTTGATCCATGGAAAGAAGGAGCTGGAGACCTGTCCGAGCTGCTTCTTATATAGTATTTAGGACCGGGCTATTAATAGTCCTACGAACAGACCGGTAGTTCGTACTATGATGTATCTATGATGTCGCTGGGCGATTATGATGTCACTAATTAGCCATGATGTCGCTAAAGAGCTATGATGTCGTCCAGCGCCGTGATTCCTATGGTGGACGTCGATACAGCCACACCGGGTAGCGGTGTTGCTATAGTACTTATCTGTGGAATGTGGCGTGGTTGCCGTGGGTCTATCGTAGCGATGTTGTGGTGTGTCGTTGGAGATAACCGCGTGGTCCTTTGGTGTCGTGTGGCGTCCATGGATCCTCGTAGAGGGTTGCGTGCCGCACCCGTGTCGGTAGTACGGCTTGGCGGGGTGTGCCATACTATTTGTGCCCAAAGTTGTGGGGCATCGTAGTGTGTCGGTGTGGCGGCAGGACGGCCGCCTAGCATGTGGGTGAGTGGCAACACGGCCACTCAGTCATGTCGTGGTAGGTCGGTGTGGCGGCAGGACGGCCGCCTATCGTGTGGGTGAGTGGCAAGACGGCCACTCAGTCGTGTCATGATATGTCGGTGTGGCGGCAGGACGGCCGCCTAGCGTGTGGGTGAGTGGCAATACGGCCACTCAGTCATGTCATGGTGGTGCTATCCAGTAGCACCCTTGAGTATGTGGGACGGCTGTATGCGGTCCCCGTGGAGGGTGGCACGGCTGTATGCGGTGCCCCTGTGGTGTAGGACAAGGTGGTGCGGCTGTATGCGGCACCCGGAAGGGGGAGTTGTGTGGTGCGGCTATGTGCGGCACCCAAGTGTAGAGTGGTGTAGAGCGGTGTGTATGCGGTGACTAGGCAGGGTCGTAACACCTTCTCCAAGCAATAGTCCTGCAAAAGACACGCAATTGCCCAACTCTGTCACTGTCATTACGTACACCCAACCCCCATGTCCATCATACATGTCATTCACCTTATCACCTTCCCCTCCACCTCCAAGACTTGTACCAGCTCGCTCTGGTTGCTCCTCGGCATACTATTAGAGCGCGCCGAACCACCATTTTGTAGTTGTTCTCCAAGTCATGTTATCATATGTCTAGCAACCATGTCTAGCACCAAGTGCATGATGTTGTTCTCACCAGCAATCCCCTAGCCCGCTCCCACTCTGAGTCTGATCACCGTGGGAGCTCAGCACATGTCCGATACTACTCAAGTCCACCGTCCATAGATCATTGCCGTTGTCACTCAGTCCACCATTCCAACCCCTGCACCCATCCTTGAATAGTTACGGGGCTATTCAGACAACCCTCTGCAGCAACCCTCAATTACAAGACCCGCCAGCTTCCATTTACCCCGCCGTGCAATGTGCTACCCAGACATAGCAGCGGAGACTATGAGCA
Source organism: Apiotrichum akiyoshidainum (assembly GCA_002973495.1). Classification (NCBI taxonomy): domain Eukaryota; kingdom Fungi; phylum Basidiomycota; class Tremellomycetes; order Trichosporonales; family Trichosporonaceae; genus Apiotrichum; species Apiotrichum akiyoshidainum. The sequence goes on from PQXP01000016.1 coordinate 74,509, forward strand.
AGACCGCTTGGCCAGCACTCGCTTATAGCTCGTGACAGTCTAATGCCCGGAGCACATAGCCCCGTGGTTCTTGCACTCCAAAGTGTGTTGTAGACATGGAAATGGTGGAATAGAAACTGGCCTCCAGGCTGGGACACAGTGTGTCCCCCGGCAATACTCTATGCAACATCTAAGCATGCTTGGTACTCATTGCATGGCTCTATCTTGCATGGTGGCGGAGAAGAGTGAAAACGGCTGAAAATGTGGTTGCGTGATATTCTGTTTAGACTCTGGAAGGCTGTCGCACGGATCGGATACTTGCTCGCAGAGGTGTGAATGCGGCAGTGGCACAGTTCTGTCCGTCTTGTTCCACCTCCTGGGCGGGAAACAGCAGAAGCGCCACCTGACAGTGCCCGTCCTGGGGTAGAGTGGGGTCCGCGGGTTATTGAGGACGAACAGCACGAGCAGCATTACGCCCAGGCTCCCAAGCTGCCGAAGTGGCTGATAAAGCGATCCATCGAGTAGGTACGAGCTACGGCGCAGCCCGGAACGGCCGCGGCGGCCCTCTGGTACGACAGATTCTCGGCCCAGAGGCAATGTCGAGCAAGGCTGCGAGGGTGAAGGGAGCGCTGGCGCAATGACCGCCCGACAAGCGGCAGATGCAGATTTCTGTCGGCTAGCAGTGATGTGTGTCGTGCTGAGAAAGGGCTGTTGGGACTGGCTGGGCAGTATAGAGCGGCGCGTCGCCACAGTCGAGGGCACGTTATCGCATCGCCGCGTTGGGACGACATTGGTCCAAACCAGAAATGCCAGAACTGTTCCACCGACCGCAGGCTGCGGTGGTGCTACTTGTTCACGACGTGTACCCACTCGTGTGACGTGCGGCGCTGTGGGCCACACTGACACCTCCGGGCCTTCGACCATTTACCGCTGAAATGGCGGACACCAGGCGGCCTTGGCCCCGGTAGTTCTCTCATGTCCAGAAACGAGGTGCGGACATAGATCCGACGGTAACAGCTGTCACATCAACACAGGTCAGTCAACACAACACGCCCGTCAGTAGCTCTGCGTCTTGGTGCCAGCTCCCAGAATCCAACATGATAAACGTGATTGTAAAAAACATCGGCGGAAGAGCGAGGCTACGAGCTAACGGCGATAAGGTCTTTCTGAAGGTGGATATGTGTCGATCCTCATGGAGAGTCGGGGTCGTGTGTTTTGCGTGGGCCTGTCGGAGCGGATGGGTATCAAGGACAGGTTCCGTTGACAGGCGCGGGGGGGGGGGGTTCGTCTCAGGCGGGAGATGTCACCTCCTGTCAGCCTTGCGGAGAGGCTAGTTACATGTATGCATTGTCCGTTACATCGATGTCGTTTCGTCCCTTAGTAGTGGGAGTTGTACTCGTTACCATAGTCGTAGCCCTTGGACGAACCGCCCTGGTAGTTTCCGTACATGGCGTTGCCGCCGTAGCCGCCAACAAGCGAACCGTCGGCGCCACGGAACGCAGAGTGGGAGTCGTCCTCGGCGTACTCGGGGTTGGGCTGTAGGTTAGTCGATGGCCATTGTGCATGTTAGAGGGCGACTTACAGCAAGAAGGGGGTCCTTGATCTCCCAGACGGCAACCTTGGAACCGACCGAGAACTCGAGGTCCTCCTTAGTGATCGCTGATGTCAGAACTTGGGCTCGGAGGAATAAACTTACAGTCCCAGTACTTGTAGATCATCATGACGGTGAAGAGCATGCACAGCTGGAAGAAGAAGACACCGTCAATGTAGTGCGAGACGGCATCGCAGATGGTGAGGCTGAAGGCCAGAAGGAGAACGATGCCAACGGCGTAGAAGCCGACGCCAAAGACAATGTCACCAATGACCCAGCGGTCGTCAAGAGTGCGGATGACGAGGATGAGCTGCGAGATGATGTAGATTACCGCCACGACAAGGGGGTAGACGAGGTAGGTAATGAAGAGACCAATGGGCTTTTCTGCGCTGAGTCCACCAGTGTTCTTGAAGGTGCCGGCGGCGACAACGAAGCAGATGGCCCAAATAACGAGACAGCTGAGACGGAGGGACTGGGCGCGTTAGCGTTACTGGGATTAAAGTGCTTTGTGCGTCGACTCACCCAAAGGCTCATGGGAGTTCCATCCTCGTACAGCTGGAAGCCAACGAAACCGTTAATGAGGATACACCAGTAGAGAGCGCCGATAGCTCCAGCATAGACAGCGGCGAACCAGGGGTATACGGCGTGGGCGGTCGGGATGACAGACGAGTCGAGGAAGATGGCGAGGAGCTCAACAAACATGTATATGTAGAAGAACAGCACGATTTCCTTGCGGCCGACGGCGGTGTACTTTGACCGGACGTGGAAGAGCATGATGATTGTCATGGCCAGTGCCGCGATGTGAACAAAGCAGGTGGCTGGGCGGGTGAGCTCGCAGACCATGCACGGGCGGGGTGGAGCACCTACCTGGCTGGAAGATGATTTGACTTCCGAGCTGAACATTACGGGCGTAGCATGTCGGCTCGATACCCATTCCGGTGCCGAGTTTGGGACAGACGACGAGCGACGCCCGCTGGCAGACCCAGTCGAAGGAGCCGAAGGAGAAGCCGGCAGCCTGAAGGTTGTTCATGATTCAAGATGTCAAATGGGTGGGGAGAAAGGAATGGACGAGGTGGGCGGGCGGTTGTTGCCTGCGATCCAGCCCAAGGTGTTGGTGGTGGTGTGGTAAACGTGTGTTGAGGGAGGGGTGTCGGCCCGCGACAGTGTGATGTGGAGAGCGCTGCTTCGCGGTGGGGTGGTGGTGGTAGCGGGTGGGGCGTTGCACAAGAGTGGAAAGCTGCGGTGGTGTTGAAGCGTCGCGAACCGGAGAGGATGAAGAGAAAAAGATGGGAGAGAGAGAGAGAGAGAGAGAGGTAGGGAGAAGGAACGTGACGATGGCGACGACGAGGGGAGGGGATGGAAATGGAATGGTGATTGAGCGACGACAAAGAGTGGATTCTGCGCTGCAGGCAGGAAGGAGGGGCGGGCAGGCAGGCAGGCAGGCAGGCGGGCGGCGGCGGCGGAGCGTAGAGGCAGGCTGTGTTGGGTGGTGTATCGACGATGGCTTGCCAGGAGCTGGGGTCACATTTGGTGTGTCTGGGTCTTGTCTCGCCCTGAATATGCTCTGGCTGCCAGGCGAGAGGGAGGGAGGCCTGGCTGGCTGGCTGGCAGGCAACCAGGTTGCAGAGGAGTAAAGGAAGCGCATGGGAGCAGAGGCCACCCACATCTGTTTCAGGGCAAACTATGAACAACCGTGCCTTTTGACTGGAGGGGGTGTTGGGTCTGCACGCCTACCCACAGGCAACCCGCAGTGACAAAGTTTTCTCTCCACCCACTTTGCAGGCCTACTTAACCACGGATCTCCGTAGCATCTGCGCGCCTAACCCTCACCTTGCTCGCTCGATCAGATCCTCCACCCTGGCGGCGACCTCACCTCACCTCCCTGGGTGAGGTCGCGTTCAGGCTGTTGACAGTCGCGTCTCTCTCTCCCTCTCTCCGCTGCTCGTGAATTTGGCGACCAGCAAGCTCTCCCGTCACTCGGTGTCAGTCTCGCCGACGTTTGGAATGTAGCGTTCGTGACCATGTTCGGTTGGTTTTTGCCTGACCGCCTGAGCAGGTCTGACCATGGCCTGGGACCGAATGACGCAGGGGGGCCAAGGCACCCAGCGCCCAAAAGAGGTGGTGGCCAGTTCGTGTTTGGAGGGCGACATGACGCGGATCATTCAGCCATCAACGGGTGGGTGGTAGACCATGCAGATCCTTTTGTGGATCGGCATCGACATGCATGTCAGAAAACAGAGAGAGAGAGAGAGAGCGAGCAAGATGCTGAGTTGGGTGTGCGGCCCACTCAAAGGCCCGGGATGCTGCTGCTTGATGATGGCCAGGGTATCATTTGAGGGTGGTGCATATGCGGGCACGACAGGTCCACCCAGGCTGAGAGCAGTCCTCCGCTTGACCGGCCACGAGGCAGACTGACTCCGCTTCCCTCCGCCCTCCGCCATTCTCCGCTCCCCCGCGATCCTTGCACCAAATGCCCCACGTTACCAGCCGAGCCGTCCAGCTGGCAAGAGGGTCAGCCGGCCAAGCCTCCGGCCGCTTCAGCCAGCAGCAACCAGCCAGGCCAAATAAAGATAAGTACATGCATGCAACCAGCATCCTCTATCTTGCTTTCCTCAACTTCACCCCCAAAACCCCTAATCGCCCATCATGTCTGCCCGCGCCGCCGAGGACCCCCAGCACGACTCCAAGAAGCAGAAGACCACTGTTCAGAGTATGTCTCCAGCCGACAACGCCAGACGTTATGCATGCAGCTAACATGTCGACAGAGAAGGTCTGCCTCATGTCAGTACCATCTACCCCTCAACTCTCCTAGGAAACCAGCTCACATCTCAGCGTTCACGATGGTTGGGGACTCTCCGAGAACGAGAAGGGGAACGCCATCTTCCACGGCGACACCACTAACATGGACTTCATCCGTGACAACCACAACTTCCTCCCCCTCGAGGCTTCCGGTCTCGCCGTTGGCCTGAAGGAGGGCCTCATGGGCAACTCGGAGGTCGGGTACGTTAACCCCTTGATGAACGTGCTCACTGACCCCAAGCCACCTTAACATTGGTGCTGGCCGTATCGTCTGGCAGGACATTGTGCGCATTGACCAGTGTATGTCTGTAAACGTCAGCTCTCGCTTACACGACTAGCCATCAAGACCGACACCTTCAAGGAGCAGCCCTCCATCGTCGCCGCCCTCAAGCACGCCAAGGAGACCAACGGCAGGTTCCACCTTATGGGTCTCCTCTCGGACGGCGGTGTCCACTCGCACATCAACCACCTCCTTGCTCTTGTCCGCGCCGCCAAGGAGCAGGGCGTCCCCCACGTCTACATCCACGCCTTTGGTGACGGCCGTGACACTGCCCCCGCCTCGGCTACCCGCTACGTCCAGGAGCTCCTTGACGCTCTCAAGGAGATTGGTCTTGGCGAGCTCGTCACCTTTGTCGGCCGCTACTACGCCATGGACCGTGACAAGCGCTGGGACCGTGTCAAGGTCGCCGTTGACGCTCTCGTCCAGGGCAAGGGCGACAAGGCCGATGACCCCGTCAAGGCTCTCGAGGAGTCGTACGCTGCCGGCGTCACCGACGAGTTTGTCAAGCCCCTCATCTTTGGTGACGAGTCGACTCGCATCCAGGACAACGACACCATCTTCACCTTCAACTACCGTTCGGACCGCATGCGTGAGATCACCTCGCTCTTTGCCTTTGACGACAAGCCCATCGAGGTCGAGATCCCCAAGGGTCTTAACATTACCACCATGTCCCGCTACAACCCCGAGTGGACTCTCCCCGTCGCTTTCCCTCCCGTCTCGATGGCCAACGTCCTCGCCGAGTGGCTCGGCAAGCAGGGTGTCAAGCAGATGCACATTGCCGAGACTGAGAAGTACGCTCACGTTACCTTCTTCTTCAACGGTGGTGTCGAGCAGCAGTACCCTGGTGAGAGCCGTGCCATGGTCCCCTCGCCCAAGGTTGCCACCTACGACAAGCAGCCCGAGATGAGCGCCCAGGCCGTCGCCGACAAGGTCGCCGAGGTCCTCAAGACCAACGAGTTTGAGTTTGTCATGTGCAACTTTGCTCCCCCTGACATGGTGCGTTAAAGATACTGCGTTGGTTTCACAGAGCTAATGGGCGACAGGTTGGCCACACTGGTGTTTACGAGGCCGCTGTCAAGGCCATCACCGCCACCGACGCCGCCGTCAAGACCATCTACGACGCCTGTGAGGAGGCTGGCTACATTCTTGCCATCACTGCCGACCACGGTAACGCCGAGCAGATGCTTGACCTCGAGACTGGCAACCCCCACACCGCCCACACCACCAACCCTGTCCCCTTCATCCTCTCGGGCGAGAAGGGTCTCCTCAACGCCGAGGCCAAGGACGGCGCCCTCGCCGACGTTGCGCCCACCGTTCTTGCTCTTATGGGTCTCCCCCAGCCCGAGGGTAAGTTGCCTGCTGCTCCATTGCTCGTTCGAGTGCTAACGATTCGCAGAGATGACTGGCCGTTCCCTTCTTAAGTAGAGAGCAGAGTACAGAGAGCATAGAAACAATTGCGTAGCGAACAACATCTAAAATGCACGACGTTTTGTGTTGATTGGACGCAGTCTGGCGCGGCGTGGTGTGGAGGTTGAAACGGGCAGGCGCTGGATCTCCACTCTGAGCGGCAGCAAATATTGGTGCGAGCGTGTTTGCCCATGCAGTCGCTGCCCGCCCAGCCCGAGCGAGGTATTTCAGCACGAGGACGCTCCTGCTTTTTGCTTTTTCCTCACTAATTTCTATACCAGAGCCCGCCCACGAACCTTCGCTTTGGTCTCCACCCAGCGCAGTTGACATTCGTGGGACTGTCTCGACAGGAGAGGCGCTCTCAGAGCTTGGGCGCTACTTTGGCTTGCACAGGAAGGTGGTCTTTTCTGCCTTGTGACGGTGCGAGTCACGATGCCCCGCACATTTTTAACTTTTACACCTACATGTTATGACTTGTCGCCTGTTTCTTCAGTGGTTCTGCGCCTCGAGCCCGCCGGGTTGGTGATTCTGCGTTCTGTGACGGGTGTGGTGGTGATGAGCAAGGTTCGACCTCCGTTGGATCGCGGCCGCCATGGCCACGAAGGGCAACGGACTGCGCGGTCCGCAGGGTCGGGCTGTCCCCACAAGAGATGAAGAGACGGCGCTCGCTCGCTTGCTTGCTGCCGGCCGCCGCCCACTTGTCGCGGGTGACACGGCTCCTCTCCCACTGTGCCGCGCGAGACAGTATGCATTCCCGATGGACGGCGGACCAAGCGTACGCCTGCACCTTGTGAGACAAAGTTGGCTTGGGCCCGCCCCAGATCCTGTTCTGGAGACGGCCAGGTATTCTGGCTGCGTTGATTCGGTTTTACGTAACCGGACCCCCTTTCCGTTCCAGCCTGGCCAGCGTGCCGCAGCGTCATTGCACTCTCGCGCGACTACATCATCATCCGCTACACACTGTACGCACCTGGCAACTTGCTCGCCTCTCATCGTCGCCCTTCGATCTCGCCACACACTTCTTTCGGCCATCGTCACCAAGAAACCTAACCAAAGCAGAATCATCCGACCATGCCTTCCATCCTTCGCTCAAAGCGAGCATCTCGCCCGCCTCCTCTGGAAACCGCAGACCCTCTAGATGCCGCCGGAGAGTTCGGTTCCACTCCCAACAGGTTTAGTCGAACACCCACCTCTGCCAGGGACTACGCTGGAGAGCGTCCAACATCGCCCTTCAAGCCAGAAACCCCACGACTCGTAGTGACTCGCGATAGCAGCTCATTTCTTCTCCCAAACGCTCCCGAGTTTAGCGGCAGCGACCACTCCCACACACCCCTCATGACGAGCGAGCCCGAGATCATGACGCCCGTTGAGGGCCGCGCCGAAGGGCGCAATCCCCACCGCGACTCGATAGTTCAGCGCGTCGCTGAGCGTCTCAACTCTCCCAGCGGCGAAGGCAAGAAGAAGGGCAGCAAGCGCCGGTCCCGTCGCGCCTCCACGTCATCTGCCATTTCTCAAGGGCCAAACACCATCGCGTCGGCATTGGCGAAGGGTGGCATGCAGCAACCCACCGACGAGTTTGGAAAGACTGGGACCACACGAGCTGTTTCAGCCGGGCGCTCGCCCTACTTGCTGTCTCACGACTATGACAGCGAGGACGGCTACGGCTCCGAGGACGACAGCGTGAATGGCACCGACCAGGAGGACCTTCTGGACCACCTCCCCGTTACGGGCTTTGCTGTCGCCAGTAATCGCCGCAACGCCGAGTTCCACGCCATGTTCCCGTCAGTTGACGAGGGAGACTATCTCATTGAAGGTGAGAACAATACACGCTGCCATTCCCCTAACTTCAGATTACGGCTGTGCGCTTGCCAAGGATATCCTCGTTCATGGTCGTCTCTATGTCTCGGAGAACCACATTGCATTCCACTCCAACCTGTTCGGCTGGGTGACCGATGTGAGTGGCGTCGGCGACACATCGCCCCCGGGTTTGAATTGCTAGGCTGACATTCGCAGTTGATCATCCCCTTCTCCGACGTCAAGCAGATTGAGAAGAAGATGACCGCATTGGTTATTCCTAACGCGATTGGCATTGTGACCAGCAAGGAGAAGGTGAGCCTTCCCAGTGGACTCCTTGCTGACCGATCTAGTACACGTTTGCGTCTCTCATCTCGCGCGAGTCGACGTTTGACGTTCTCATGAATGTCTGGAGGATTGCTCACCCGGGAGCAGTCATGGCTGCGTCAACTGGTGTCAATGGCACGTCGCGTCCCCCGTCTATCGCCGAGGAACCGGCTGCAGGAGCAGGAGGAGCAGGAGGTCCGACCGTTACGGCACACCGCTCCACCCAATGTGCCTGCGGCAAGGCTGGCAAGCACTACTCGGAGGTTGCACTGGAGACAACATTCCCGAGCTCGCCAGAAAAGGTGTACAACCTCATCTTCAACAGCGGATGGCACAGAACATTCTTGTCAGAGAACCAGAAGCTGAGAGGTATGTGCCACTGCGGCAATGCGTGGGCTGACCATCAGATATCGAGGCCTCGGAGTGGCGTCCCGACGACAACAAGCAGCTTTCCCGCTCCATGACCTACATCAAGCCCCTCAACGGCTCCATTGGACCCAAGCAGACCAAGTGCCACATTGTAGATGTTCACGACCATTGCGACTTTGACGACTATATTTCAATGATCACGACAACCCGTACCCCCGATGTCCCGAGTGGCGGAGTGTTCAGTGTCAAGACCCGCACCTGCTTCAGTTGGGCGACTGCGACTACGACCCGCATGACTGTAACCACCGAGGTGGAGTGGACTGGCAAGTCGTGGGTCAAGGGTATGTCCAAGTTTATCCCGCTGCGATTCTGACGGCTACAGGTATTATTGAAAAGTCGGCCATCGACGGCCAGAAGCAGTACCACGACGACCTTGCGCGGGAGATGCGCGCACACATGAAGGAGCACCCAACCGAGTTTGCCGTGGCCGGTGCCGAGGAGGTCGAGGAGGCCCAGGACGGGGCTTCGGCACCCACGTCCCCCACCCCGACCGAAGCCCAGGAGTACGCAGCGCAGAACCGCCGTGCTCGCCAGGACGCCGACTATTGGCTCCTACAGGGGGCGTTCGACTCCATCTTCACCGGAGTCAAGTCGATTGCTTCGGGTTTGGGCACGGTGTGGAACACTGTCAGCGACCTTCTCACCGACGCGCCGCTCACCAAGGGTTCGCTGATGGCCGTTCTCATCGCGATCCTGTTGGCCTCCAACATTTACACCTACCTGGCGCATCCCGTATCTCAGCACAAGGCAAAGCGCCTTCAGCGATTTGGCCCGAGCGAGGAGGACGTCGCCGAGGMTGTCMKGATCAKCCTCGSCRAGCGCSYCSYCGCYACACCCGAGGAAGAGGTCAAGGAGCTTCTCCGCATTCTGGACGAGGTCGACTCGCGCTCAGCCAAGATGAGGGCCTCGTTCGTTGGCTCAAAGGACGAAGGTGCACTCGATGATATCAACTAGTCTATCCACTCCCTATCCGTTGTATGCATGTCCATGAGAAGAGACACGGCGTTGCTCTCCGGGAGGTTGAGAACCAGAGATTACGTAACAACCCAAGGAAGTCATATGAGAAATCATTTGATGTCCCTGAGCACGCGCGTTTGGACGCGTCCGACTGTTTGCGTGTTTGTCTTTCCCTGTGATTTGTTGGGGGTGACTCTCTCCGCGATCTCTTCTCCCTTTTTACTCATACCCATCCGTCTCTTACCACAACAACTACCACCATCCTCTGGCCACTCCATAACGACCCTTCAGAATGAGGGACAGGACAGCCTTGAGGAGGCAATCCGTCGGGAAGAGCACCTGTGTCGACTTGACCATCGAGTCCGAAGACGAGGCCGTCCCTCTCGGCAACAGCCATCGGCACAACAAGCGTAAAGCCGTTCGTGTCACCCCCACTCCGTGTCCCTTATCTGACCATCAGCCTCCAGCTGCCTCGGAGCGTGGCTCTGACAGTGAAGAAAGCGCCCCTGACCTGGAAGACGAAGAGTATGAGATCGAGTACATTGTCGACTCGCGCTTCAAGGTGTATCGCGACAAGACGGTGCTCGAGTACTTGATTCACTGGAAGGGCTACGGCATCAAGGATCGCTCATGGACGCTTGCCGACCAACTCGACGATGATGACCCGCCAGTTCTCGCGTTTTATGCCAAGAAACAAAACAAGCCCAAGGCCGGTCAGCGGACCATCTTTGACGTTCTGAAGGCCAAGAGCACGCCGCCCACTAAGAGCCGCCCGCCCCCTCCGCGCAAGTCTTCCCCCCCACCCCCACCTAAGCCCATACGCACCAGCACTCAAGCTCAGACTGCTCCCAAGCCGACCTCAAAGGCAACTCCCAAGGCAAGGACACCAGCGGCAGTCAAGACAGCGGCCCCCGACTCGGACAGCGATTTCGTTCAGTCCGCCGATGAGCAGGAGAGTGTTTCAGAGTTTGCTGGCGACGACGACGACGTGGGAATCCAGAGTGACCCCGAGTCAACCGCAGAAGAGGAGGAGGAGGATGGTGCGTCTGTTTCGTGTCACATCCGCTCACACCATCAGAGCCGAAGCCGAAGAAAGCAGCCCAAGGCGGCAAGAAGTTTACGGGAGGATGGGGTGCCAACCGCGGAAAAGGACAGAAGAAGGCCGCTGTCAATCTGTACGCTATCAACCGGAGTGGGCGTATGAGCTAACAGCAGCGGACACTTCAAGTCGCCTGTCGTCCGCAAGCACGCCGGCGTTGCCAAGGACATGTCGGTTGACTTGCCTCCGATCACTGACATCGACACCATGTTCTACGATCTTACTTCCAAGGTCCCCTCGGTGGTGGATGTCGTCAAACGGTTGAACGGCCGCAAGCTCCGCGTCGCTACTATGTGCTCGTGAGTTTAGTTATACCTATGGGCGTATCGCTGACCCACAGTGGAACAGAGTCTCCGCTCCTGGCTCTCAACATGATTGCCAAGGCCATCAGCGCCCAGCACGAAGGCGTTACTCTCGAGTTTGATCACGTCTTCTCGTGTGAGATCGAGCCGTTCAAGCAGGCGTACATCGAGCGCAACTTTGCCCCACCCATCCTCTTCCGCGACGTCACAGAGCTTGGCCGCAAGAAGGCGCACACCGCTTACGGTTCGCTCGTGGAGGTTCCCGGTAACGTTGACGTGCGTTGCATTTTGGGGTGACACAACTAACGCGCAGATTCTGATTGCTGGAACATCATGTGTTGACTACTCGGGTTTGAACAACGAGAAGCAGTCCATCGACGCCAACGGCGAGTCGGGCCGTACGTTCCGCGGTATGCTTCAGTGGGTCAAGAAGCACCAGCCGCCTATCGTTATTCTGGAGAACGTGTGCAGCGCCCCGTGGGACAAGGTCGTCGAGTACTTTGCCGAGATCGACTATGACGCGCAGTATTCCAGGTGAGTGCTCAAAGGGAGGGTCCCGAAAAGTCGCTGACGCACATCCAGGCTGGACACCAAGGAGTACTACATCCCCCACACCCGTACCCGAGTCTACCTTTTCGCTACTCCGTACACCGCGAAGAAGGAGCATCTCCCTGAGAAGTGGGTCACCACGGTCCGCGATCTCCGTCGCCCCTGGTCCGCGCCGTTCGAGGCGTTCCTTCTCCCGGCCGACGACCCGCACATTCATCGTGCCCGCCTGGATCTTGCTGCCGCCAAGCTTCAGCGCGACGGCACTCAGCGCAAGCCCACCGATTGGGGCCGCTGTGAGTCCCGTCATGCCCGTGCTCGACAGGAGGAGGAACTTGGTATTCTGCGCCCCCTCACATCATGGCAGGAGGCCGGTGTCTGTAAAGGTCTCGACTGGACCTGGAACGACTGGCTCCTGGCGCAGACAGAGCGTGTCGTCGACCTTTTGGAAATTTCGACGCTCCGCATGGCCAAGGACGGCATTGATGCCGGCTACAAGGCCTGCATCTGGAACGTGAGCCAGAACGTCGATCGCCAAACTGGCTCGTCCAAGACGGCTCTTGCCCCATGCCTCACCCCCAACATGATTCCCTGGGTCACCAACCGCGGAGGACCCGTCACTGGACGCGAGGCGCTGGCGCTTCAAGGCATCCCCGTTCGCGAGCTCCTTCTGACCAGCGAGAACGAGGACCAGCTCGCCGACCTTGCCGGAAACGCCATGACCACCACCGTTGTCGGCGCGTCGATGCTCGCCGCGTTGGTTCTTACTGTCGACAGGCTCGCCCAGCCCGGAAGCGCTAGCGGCGACGTGACTATGAAGGACGGGGACTTCGAGGCGTCGCAATCCGCCGCTGCCGAGGCACGCATTGTCGGAGGCAAGCACCTCAAGAAGCACGCCCTTGACCTCGCCAAGGTCGAGAGTGTCGACCTCGTCACTCTCATGGACGAGGCGTTCCGCAGCGCCCGTCACTGCGAGTGTGAGGGACAGTCTGGCATTTCCACGTCCGCAATTAGCCACTGCACCGAATGTGGATACAGGTCCTGCTCGAGCTGTGGCGGTCGCCCTAGCCACGAGTACGAGCTGTTTACGGGAGAGCGCCTGGAGCCTCTCGACTTTGAGAAGCGTGTCAAGGAGCTCCTGCCCATGCGCGTTAGCCTCGCTGGTATCGACAAGGAGTCGCTTGACGATGTTCGTTCAAAAGCAACAAAGCAGGGCAAGGGCAGCGTCAAGCAATCGGACTGGGATATGTGGTCCAAGGCCATCCTCGATACCATCACCGATGCCGAGTTCCGCTTCCGCTACCTCAAGAGGCAAACAATCTGGACAGCCGTGTACGAGGCGCCCTCGGCGACTCTTGAGCTCTACCTTCGCAGCCTCACTCCCGAGTGGCGTCTCACCATCAAGCCTCCCCAGGACGAACCCGTCAAGAGCCGCCTCCGTACCCTACTCCGCCATGCCGTGGCCCGCATGCAGCTCAACCTCCGCATGCGCGATGTGCTGAGCGGCAAGTGGGAGCTCTGTGTTCCCTCTGCTCAAACGTTCCCGGTCGAGATCACTGGCTGTGGCGAGATAGTCCCGACGTGGCAGTCATCGCTTGGTCTTCAGGGCGGTATGGAGGGTTCCACTCGTTGGTCGCAGATCAAGGTTGAGCTTCCTCAGGCGGCTGAGCAGGCCCTTGACCGCAACCTCTCTGGCGTGTACACGCTCTTGCCCAAGTGCGGCCAAGCGCAAGCTTCTCTCCACGTCCAGGAATCCGACGACCCCAACCTGGAAAAGCTCTACTTGTTCCTCGACCCGACCAGGTGTGGCGAGGCCACGGACGATCAGTATGTCTTCTCGACATCGATTGATCGTCTCGACTACTACACGGAGCGTGATACGGTTGCGACGCTCGACAAGAAATGGAGGGAGACGAACAAGGCGCAACAGACGGTCAACCTCGATGTCCGTGGAGGATGGGTCAAGTGCAAGGATGCCCATCTGACTTCTGTCGGTGGTCAAGACATCGCTGTCGACGTTGCCGGCTCCACTCGAGACGAGGCCACATACTCTATCCCCACCAACGCCCTCACCATTTCAACCGCTACCACCGACTGCGAAAAGTCGGCAGCACTCCTCTCCGTCAGCGTTCCGCTCGACCCCGCGCATTCCGAGTCAATGTGGAAGCGCGGCGGCTGGGGTGAGATCGATCTGGAGCACCAAGGAAACGGAACCTTTGCGCAGCTCGCCTGGATCACCGAGCGCCTCCCCCCTCTGGACCAATTCTCGACATGGAATACCCTTGCGGATGGAAAGCATGCAGGAACCAGCTGCAGGAGCTGTGCACCTCTGCGCCCCACGATTCACTGGATCAAGCAGCTCGGCAAGGTTAACAAGAACGGCAACAAGACACGAGCCAATATCGAGCCCTACGAGGACCGTCTGGAGGCCGGTCGCTACGAGCAGGCGCTGAAGAACCGTCCCTCGCCGTTCACTGTTCAGCTGCGTTTGGACGGCAAGGTCGGCACCTTCCGCATCGGTCTCAACATGCTGTCGCTGGCGCACAGGGCGTTGTCTCGACTCCCCGCAAACGACAGCAAGGGAGAGGTCAAGCTCTCGTGGCGCCTGACGACAAACCATGTGGCCGAGGTGCCTCAACCCCCACGCGTCTACATCATGCCCAGCAACAAGCATGACCCGCAGCACCCACAACCCAGCTCGTTCCTTCTCCCCCTTCGCAAGGAACAGCTCAGGTCGGTCTGGTGGATGCTGCAGCAGGAGCGCGCGAAGGGTAAGACCCACACCTTTGTCGAGGAGGAGATTTCCGAGGCCGCGCTCCCGGCTCTCGGGTGGCGTGCCGAGGGCAAGGCCGAGCGCCCCGTTATGGTCCGTGGCGGTGTCATTGCGGACCAGGTCGGTTACGGCAAGACTATCATCTCTCTCGCTCTCATCGCCGAGACCAAGGGTGAGAAGGCGCCGGACCCCGAGCCCAAGGGACTCTTGGATCTCAAGGCCACCCTCATCGTCGTTCCAGGCCATCTCAGCAAGCAGTGGCCTAGCGAGGTCGCAAAGTTCACTGGTAACCTGTTCAGGACAGTCGTCATCCAGAACATGAGGGACCTGAACACGATCACTATCGGCGACCTGCAGAAGGCCGACGTTGTCGTGATGGCGTCCGACATCTTCGAGTCTGACGCATACTGGCAGCGCGTCGAGTACCTGGCCTCGCAGCCGGAGGACTGGCTCAGTGACAAGAATGGAGGTCGATTCTTCTCGAACCGTCTCGATGCGGCCCTCAAGACTATGCGCGCTCAGACCGAGTGCCTCAAGGAGGAGGGCGCCGCCGCGGCTGTGAAACTCATGGCCACTCAGCAGCAAGAGATCATCAAGGACACGGCCAGCAAGATGGACGAGCTGCGCGCTGCCAACTTTGGCAAACGCCTGAAGGGTGCCGCCTACCGTGACAAGTACGACGCGACACTGCCCCGCCCGGCCAAGAAGTCGAAGAAGAACAACGATTGGGAAGTGGACGATGACGAGGAGGAGGAGGAGGAGGACCTCGAGCTGGCCATCGCCAAGCCCGTCTTCCACAAGCCCTCGGGCACCCTCGCTCTCACCAGCTCGTCCGTTCAAAAGGACTTGCGCTTCATGACCTGTCCTGTTGTGCACATGTTCCGGTAAGGCACATTCGTTCAAACCACCTGCTGACGCTAGCTTCCGCCGCCTGATCGCTGACGAGTTTACCTACCTTGACAAGCGCTCGCTGTCTGGTGTGCTCCGCCTCTCGTCGTGCTACAAGTGGATCCTCTCGGGCACGCCTCCCGTGAACGACTTCCCCGCCATCCGCAGCATTGCGACATTCATGGGTCTCCATCTTGGTATCGAGGACGACGCCGAGGGCGGACCCAAGGTTTCCTCCCGTGCCCGCAACGCCGAGGTTACCAAGGCGGAGCGCTTCCACGCGTTCCGCGAGATGCACTCGGCGGCCTGGCATCGCCGCCGGGAGGACCTTGCGCAGGAGTTCCTCAACACCTTTGTTCGCCAGAACATTGCTGAGATTGAGGACATTCCCACTGTCGAGCACGTCAACACAATCAAGCTTCCAGCAAGTGAAGCAGCCGTTTACCTCGAGCTCGAACACCACCTCCAGGCCTTGGACATGCAGGCGTAGGTTCGACTCGACAGGCCGTAACTGACCCAAACAGCCGCAAGGAGACAAAGTTCAAGAACGTCTCGCAGGGTGACCGCAACGCCCGACTGGAAGAGGCTCTCGCCGACTCTCGCACTGCCGAGGAGGCTCTCCTGAAACGCTGCACCCACTTTACACTCGACCTTAAGGACAAGAAACGTGACGCCAAATCCGCGCTGGAGGCCTGCCAGCACATTACGAACGCTCGCCAACAGCAGCTTGATGGCTGCGAGGCGGATCTCCGCGTCACCATCAACCAGGCTGTCGGCCTCCACACCTGGATCCGCAAGAAGAATGCTTTCGGAGGCAAGGATGAACGCAAGCCATTCACGGAGTGGGTGCAGTTCTCCATGGAGTCGAACAAGCACCACGGTGACACCGAGGCTGCCAGCCGGCTCGTCAAGGTGCTCGAAAAGTGCAACTTCCGTGCAGGCGCCATTCCGGACGGCCCTGTCGATGGCATTATGCCGAAGATTGACGCCAAGGCCGACCCTGAGGACATCAAGTGGCAGCTGCGTGAGCAGACCCACCTGCTCCGTCGACTGTCAAAGGAGCTAGTCGCCCGTGTGCGCTCCCTCCGCTTCTTTGACGTTATCCGCCAGCTTCAGCATAGCGAGGAGCAACGTGCTGCCGCCTTGGAGCAGTCCGAATGTGGCCACCGCCCCTCGGCTAGCAAGTCTGACCTCGAAATGTCCATTCTTAGTTGCTGTGGACACGTTTCGTGCTACGACTGCATGGTCGAGGCTGTCAACACTCAGACCTGCGTAAAGGGCGACCAGTGTCATGCCGCTGTCCGCCCGACCAACATTGTCAAGGTGTCGGCTCTCGGCCTCGAAGGCGAGCTGTCCTCTGGCCGCTTTGGTGCCAAGCTCCAGCGCTTGGTCAACCTCATCAAGACTATCCCCCGCCGCGAACGTGTTCTCGTCTTTGTCCAGTGGGAGGACCTGTACCCCAAGGTTGGCGAAGCGCTGAGCTCGGCCGGCATCGACTTTGCCACGCTCCAGGGCGGCGTGAAACAGCGTGCCAACACCCTCGACAAATTCCAGACATCTGACGCGTCGACTACGCGTGTGCTGCTGCTCAAGATGAACGATGCGTCAGCCGCCGGTTCGAACCTGACCACGGCGAACCACGCCATTTTCCTCGGCCCCCTCTTCACCACTTCGCTCCTCGACTACCGCGCAGTCGAAACGCAGGCCATTGGTCGTATCCGCCGTTTCGGCCAGTCTCGCACTGTCCACATTCACCGCCTGTTCGCGCAGGACACTATCGACATGACAATCTACGATGCGCGCACTGCCGAACTGCGGGCCAAGGCCGACTATGTCGAGATCCCCAAGGAGGATTACGTCCCCCACCGCAAAGCCGCCGTCCGTCGCCCGAGTGATGACGATGTGGAGATGGCCCTTATCGTCATTGACGATGATTAGTATGAATTAAGTCTGATTTGTTTCTTGTTCCCTGTTGTAGTATGCATGACATTTGATTATAAGGAATGGAACTGGTGCGGCACGAAGCGGTGGGTGGAGCTTTGGCGTAGGAACGAGGAGTAAGAGGTAGTGGGTCGCAGCGTCGAGATCATGGGCGAAGGTTTCTCGTGTCATATCGTATTATCATATCGTATCGTATCAAACTGGCAGCCATACTAATACTGCAAATCCCAATAAAACAAACGTATCCAGTTGTCAACGAACAACAGCTCGTTGTCGTGGGGCATGAGGTCGATGATTCGAGCAGCAAGGGACGCCTGGACGGCGTATCCTCTTCGTGGGGGAGGACGAAGACGACGCCGTCGATGACCGCGGCACGGGATGTCGGTCTGAGGTCGGCCCACGAGGCTATGAACATGACATGTCGTGGCTGCCGAAGACGAAGAAGGTGCTAGACGCATCATGGCGGCCATGTTGCGGAGCGTGACGGTTGTGGGGGCGGGGTGTGTACAAGTGACTCTCGACAGAATTACTACTCTCACTGCTCATTTATGGGGCGCTCCTCCCAGTGGGCGGTGCAACTTGCGCATCTGCTTGTCGGCATCGATGCGCTCAAACTCGGAGAAGAAGGCGTTGACAGCGTCTTGAACCTTGTCCCTCATCGCCGACTCCAGCTCCTCCGTCATCTGCGAGACCGTGCTTGTGTAGCCCGACTTGAAACTCGGGTAGAGGTTGTCCTGGTGGGGCCGGGGGTAGTACAGTTCCTGTCCGGCGATCATCATGGCGAGGCGTTTGGCTCCGGGAGAGAGGTCGCCGTTCTCTGTGCGGTAGCGGCCGTACGTGACGTTTGTTTCGGCGTCCATGTGCTTGAGGGGCGACGGCACGAGCCACCGCTGGCACTGCAGTCAGCACAGCCGAACCAGTCTGCACGCACCTGGTTGAAGTAAAACGCATAGCACTGCACCTCGTCGACGCCGTGGCCCGCGAGCACGAGCTCGACGTCACTGCCGTTGATGCCAGCTCCCCAGTGCATACGAGCCAAGATCGTTCCCATGCCCCGCGCGACATCCTCCACCCTGGGGAGCGTAGGCAGCTTCGAGGCGAGACGTTCATAGCGCCACGCATCCAGAGGGAGGTCGCTTTGCAAACCCGGGCGCAGCGCGGCGGTCTTGTCGGGAAAGTCCTCACGTCCGAGGTACAGGCGGAGAAGTCGAATGTGACATTGGGAATGAAGGGCGGGCAGTACGAATTCATCGAGAAAGACGCGGACGTGGTGGAGGGACAGAGCGGGAACGACGTCGAGTGCAAATGTGGGTTTGTTGAAACTGCGCCACACGGAATACAGAAGCTCGTGACGAGACGGGTGACGACGAGAAGCGAGGCGTGGTGGTGGTGTATCCGGTCCAATGACCTCCGAGGTGCTCGGTCTCCAAAGACGCCATGGGCGGGGTACCCAAAACGATCCTCCGGTGGGATCGTGTCCGGGGGAGGAGCTATACAGCTCACTGCGAATGGCGAACTCGGCTTCAAGAACGTCTTCGACGCTCGTACCATATTGCAGACACGTCTTGAAAACCACGGTTCGAGTCGGAAGGTAGAACACTTGGCCGAAGGAGCCCTCACCGATCAGCTGGAGCTGGTTTCGCGATGATGGATTCTGCGCAGTGAGGCGACGGTTTTCTTCAAGCATTGTCATCGAGTTGCCGTGCGAGCTCTGCCTGGTGCGCGGCGTATTGGGCAGAGAGCTCTTCCTGGTGTGCGGCGTTTTGGGCAGAGAGCTCTTCCTTTTGGATAGAGAGCTCACGAATCTGGGCGAGAGCCCCCTCAATGGTGGATGGAGGAGACGTAGTGTCCATGGCCGGAAATCAAGTGAGAGAGAGAATGTGTTGAATGTGTTGAACTGACATTGTTGTTGACCGTGTTTGTTGTAGTTTGTTCTTACCTAGCGCACTCGAGTGCCACACTGCATCCGACACTTCCATGATCTGCATTATTCTCCATTTCTAATCGGTGGCAATGTTTGAAATCTTAAACACCATTAGGAATTAGAGACAGACAGTGCGTCCTGCTGAGGAATAGATGGTCGTTCATTCGTACAGTGCTGCTGCGTGTCAACTCTCTTATGCAGAGGAAAACCACGATTAAACGGACAATAAATGGGACGTAATACCAGCGCGCCAAAGGTGGCAATCACCTCGCTGACAAGCTCGACGGGGGCGCCGCGCTTGCGCTGGGACCCGCGGACCACTTCTGAGAACCACCCGTCTCTTCTTGAACTGTGGTGAGGCGGGCTCTCGGACGCGGTTCTCCTCCAAACACCCCTCGCCTCGACGACTCCACTCACAGTGGATAGGTCAATCATGCTCCTGGATGGTCGCTGTCAACAATGTCTTGCTCACTGTGCGTCCCATCGAAAAGTCGACATGGCCATGTCTGGGACAACGTCCCAGCTTTTACATCCGATATGGAACTATCTAACAGTCGGGCTTGATCTTGAACGTCTCGAGGTCCCAGAATGTCATTGTCGAGTGCTTGCTTGCACTAACATAACAAGTATACATACGCGAGTTGGTACTACATGGAACGCGGTAGAGTGCGGCACTGTGGCCGGTCGACGACAGGGGTGATACAGGCGGTTTTGGAGGGTATGGAGGGAATGCTCGGTATGAGGGAGGTGAGGGAGGTCTTGGTTTACTTAAACTTGGGTTGCGGGGTCTTGATGATGGACTGGAGGTGTGTAATGTCGACCTGGTACTTTGAAGTCTGGCGCTGGCGCTTACGGGGAGGAGTCTCCCATTCACGGTCGGGCGAGTACGTGGAGGTGTTGTGCGTATTCTGAAGGGCCCGAGGGGTTTCGGGGTCGGGGTTGAGAGAAGTGGAGGGGCCTGGAGAGGGAGGGGGTGTCGATATGAGAGCGACGCTGTCAGACGAGTACGCGGATCCGTCAGAGGGTTGAGAAGCGGGACCCGGAGCCACTGCAGCCTTGGGCGCAGCAGGAGCTGCGGTCCGGTCCCGATTCCTCACAGACGAGGGGCCGGGGCCGGCGATGGCAGAGGGACCAAAGGCAGAGGGGCGGGTGACACTCGGACCGTCAATCGGGACTCCCACCGCCTTGCTCATGCTCAGCAAAAGCGCCTTTTGGAGGTCGTCCGTGCCTTGGCCAAACGGGTTGTTGCGAAGGAGTGCGTGCTGGAGCTCCTCACGGAGCTCGATGTTGATATGCATGGCAAACTCGCCGGCGTTCTTCGTTCCCGGAGGGACCGTGTTTGGGGACAGCGAGCGGGGGTTGAAGAGTTGGACGAGCCGGCGGAGCTCGGGCGCGCTCGAGTGGCGGGCAAAAGGGACATGCTGGTTGTCAGGCGGGACACTGAGTATCACTCACAAAGACCATGTCATAGTTGGTGTGGAGGTCGGACTGAAGCTCGGGAGGCTCGTCCTCTGGACGACGGAACGCGTTCTCCTGGGTAATGTCCCAGGAGACGAGCGAGCCCTCGTGCATGTGGACGATGGCCGTCAGGCGGCCGTTTCCAGGCTTGCAGTCGTCACACTTCATGTACCTGTCGCATGCATGGAAGCGAGTCGACGTGGGGTCATCAGTGATGCTGGCGAGGAGATCCTTATCGTTGCCTGCGGCAACATACATCCGCCGCTTGTAGCGATCGACATGGACCTGTACGGTCAGGAATAGGAATAGGAACAGATAGTGGGCGCCACACAAACCTTGGTGTTGAACGCTTTTGCAATCGCCGGGATGACATACTCCCAGCCCCAGGTCCAGATATTGAGATAGAAGATCATCTCTCCGGGGACGTTTTTGAGGAGGGCAATAAAGTTGGGCATGACCTCGTCCTGTGGCGTGAGAACATTGCTGAGTGTG
Organism: Apiotrichum akiyoshidainum; assembly: GCA_002973495.1. Taxonomy (NCBI): domain Eukaryota; kingdom Fungi; phylum Basidiomycota; class Tremellomycetes; order Trichosporonales; family Trichosporonaceae; genus Apiotrichum; species Apiotrichum akiyoshidainum. The sequence goes on from PQXP01000016.1 coordinate 95,495, forward strand.
GCTAGCCCACCTTTGCGGCGAGGTCACCTGTGTGCCTTGTCCAGTTAGTATGTTGTTGTCGAGACAGGTATCACTTACAAGGCACTGGTGTCAATGTAGATGTGATTGAGGCGTCGGAAGGTGAGAGGAGGAAGCAGTGGGGTGGAGGGCGACACGAGGAACTCTTGAAACAGGGGAGAATCCTTGATCGACTGGAGGAGGGCATCATCGCAGCGCACGTCGCCGGTGTGGAGGACGGCCGCGTCGGCCGACGTGATGAGGAACCTGTAACGGTTAGTTGCTGGGCATCTCTGTGTGAGTACATAGTGGCGCCGGGGCAGTGGTTTGCAGGGATGAGAGTAATGGTCAGCTTCATGTCGCGGCCCTCGTACGTGGCGAGATCGTATTCCTTGGGCACCCAGTACGGCTGGGTGACCTGAACGATATCAGCGAGTCTCTTAATGACAGTGCCTGTTCTATTGACCTACCAGGGACTGCTCGGTGAGGCCTCCATAGGGGTTGCAGGTGTACTTTGTCATGCGGACTTGGCGGTGTCCTTGAGCGCGCCACAAACGTTCCTTTTCCTCTTCGATCTGGGGGAGCATGCGCTTGGTCTCTTCTGAGCAGATGATCTGGCCGGTAAAGTTGCTGCTCAGGCCGCCGAGGTGGTCCAAGTGAATGTGAGAGAGGAGGAACAAACGTGCATTTGGGGCGGGACGGGGGGGCTGTGAGCGGCGGTCTTTCCAGTGGGGGAGGAAGATTGGGTTGCGGGGGGTGGTGAAGCAGTCGACGCGGAGGTAAGGGAACTCGAGGATGTGGCCATCTGGTGGTGTCAGCAGAGAGTCTGTGCCGGAGATTAACGACCTACGATAGAGACCGGCCATTTCCGAGTAAGAGAGAGGAGAAGAGAGAAAGACAGAGGGTTGAATTGTTCGATCTCAATGAATGAATGAATGGTGGCTGAGGCCGAGGAGGAGATAACAAGCCGGTCCACTGTAGATGATGTCACCTTGTGGAAACAAGGTTTCCGCCACCCAGGTTGACTAACCCACCCACCCACTCGCCGCCATCATTATCTCATCTGGCGGAAATTAGCCCCCGCCGTCCGAGGCACACTGAACAGCACACACGGTCTGGTCACGTGCACACCACTGCCACCCACCCCCAGGGCCAGGTACCTTGTATAAACCCATGCCCGAGCTTAATTCCTATTCTGCCGCTATTTCCCAATTCCTTCCTTTGGACTAAATGAATGGCCGCCAGGACCCGTTTACTGCCGGAGCGGGCGGGCAGTGGTCGATCACCATCCAGCACATGTCCGGTCTGCTGCCGTCGCTGTCCACCGTACTGCCGTACTGCCGCACAGCCGCCCGCCGTCCGCTGTCCGCCTCGAGATGGGTGCCAGCAGTGCGGCGACTGGTGGCCAGGAAACGTGCGATCGCGTGCGATAATGAGCACTCATGCGCCCATGCCCGCATCTCGGGCTCTCGGGCAAATACACACACACACACAAGGACGGGGCCGGCACGGCCGACACCACGTCCAGTGATGCGGTAGCACGTCGCACGCAGCTACGACGACGACGACGACGACGACGACGAAGACGACGACGACGATACCAGCGGGCGGCGGACAGACGGAATGGCGGTGCTCGCCGGAGTACGTACGTGTGTCTCTGGCCAGACCTAAAGCTGCACATGGCCGCTGGAACCAGGTGCAAGGTGAGCTTGCGCCATCGGCGCTGGTCACCAGATCAAACGGCCCTCCAGCCATCAGTATCAGGAGGACTAGTAGTTGCTGCAGAAGTGAAGCAGAAGCAACAGCAGAAACAGAAGCAGAAGCAGAAGTAGTAGAAGAAGAAGTAGAAGCAGAAGCACAAGTAGAAGCACAAGTAGAAGCGAGCGCCAGGCATCAACGAGGTAGTCAAACATGGGCATTTCATATGGTAAAGCAGATATCAACAAATGTACAAACAGGGGTGTGTGATGACTTCAATGTCTATAACGTTCCACAAGCAATAGGGCATCTAGATTAAAGGGCTCCCGGACATTAGCGTGCGGGGCGGGTGGGTGGTGGTGGAGGCCGGGGCCTAGAAGGTAGACCAGTCCATCTCGCGCTCGCGCTCCTGCGGTGTCTGCGTGCCGCTCGCCTTGATCGGGGAGCCGGGCATTGAGGTGGTGACGCCGCCCTCGCCCTCGTTGTCGCTGCCGACGGGAGTCGAGATCCACAGGCGGACGTTGCGGCGACGACGGACAGAGAGACGCTGAATCTCCTTGTCGCGGGCATTGCGACGCTCCGACAAGGTGGGAGCAAACAGGGGGCCAACGGCGTGCGAGGGAGTCACGGGCGAGGCCGAGGCAGAGTTGGTGGAGCGACGCGAGTGGGAAGCCTGGACGGCGAGGGGGTAGAGGGAGAGGATGCCGGAGCGGTCCATCCAAGACTCGATGGGAGCAAGGTTGGTGGCGCGGGGAGCAGCGTCGGGGATGGCAGGTGAGGAGAGCGAGCGAGTCATGGGGTGCTGGTCGCGAGGGTCGAGGAGGAGGTCATCCCTGACTGAAGTCTCGGAACTGGTGAGGCTGGGGGTGGTGTCGCTCAAGCAGCGCTCGTCGTAAGCAGTCTCCTCCTCCTCGGGTGTCGCGACACAGCCGTCACAGACACGCGAGAGAACGAGGCGGTGGCCCCTCTGGCTGTCGCCAGTGTGAAGGGGCACACGGCCGGAAGAGTGGGTGCTGCAGAAGATGAAGCCACACAGGCGGCAGTGGTGCCGCCTGGGGCCAAACGAGAGAGTAGCCTGGTTGAACATGGTGGAGCAAAAGGGCTGGGAGCAGAATGCAGTGTCAGCATCGGGCTGCCACTCGCTGCGGGGCTTTGCGACGCGGGACGAGGGCTGGACGGAACGGAGGAGATCGCGGCAGGCGTCGGTACGCTCGGGGCTGATGCTCAGAGTGGAGGCGGTGGAAACATGGCCCTCGGAAGAGATGCGGCGGATGCACGAGGGGCGGGTGAGAGCGACCTTGGAGACAGTATCGAGCTGCATAGAGGGGCCAGAGCGAGGAGGGCAGAAGGTGGTGGAGACAATGATGGAGGAGGTGGGGGAGGCTGTGGAAAAAAAAGTCAGAGTCTGGAGCACTTGCGAAACCCGGAGGTGACTTACAGCAAATGGAGGAGGCAGCGTCGTTGTCAATGTCATCCCGGTCCCTCACGCCGATGTGCAGCTGGGGACGGGCATCGTGGTAGAGCTGCGGGGGGCGGTGGAGATGGAGAAGGGAGGAACCAGAGTGGCCAGACGAGTGGGACATGGTTGCTTTGGTGGAAGGGGGATAGGATCGGAAGTGGGAGCTCGGGGGGGGTTGTGTGTTGATGGAATGCGATGTGGTGGTGGTGGTGGTGATGGGACTGCGTTCGTGAAACAGTAAACAGTCGTGAGAGAGAGAGGCCTGATGGTGCGATGGACACTAGATGTACAGTGGACTGCCTCTGATGTAGTATATGCTGCTGATGCTGATGGTCGTAAGTGGATGAGAAGGGGGGGGGAGGGGGTGGGTGATGGAGAGAGCTGGTCGTGTGATGGATATGTACTGGATGGACACTGTGTGGGTGGGTGGGTGGTGTGGTATTTGCGGCAGCGCGCCGTGTGTGGTGGTGGTGTGCGGTGGGTGAGGGAGGGCCTGGCCGAGATTGAGGAGCCGCGCCCGCAGGAGAGGAAGGCACAAGCCAACCAGGTGACGGGTGGATGGTCATTACAGCGGTGGCTGCTGCTGCTGCTCCTGCGCGGCGAGTGGCTGCTGATGCCTGCTGCTGCTGGCTGGTAAATGGTGTTCCTTTCCTGCCCTGCCCTGCGCCCTGCGCCCTGCGGCGTTCTTCCCTTCGCTCTCTCCTGGCTCGGCGAATGTGTGTGTGGTGTGTGTGTGTGTGTGTGTGTGGTGTGGTGTGTGCACGCGCCACACGCGCTTCTTTTTTTGCGCCCTTTCTATCGCCCCTCGAAATGTGTTGGGCTCTGTCCCTGAAAAGTACAGCTATGTCTTTCGGTGCCGACGGTATATTTCACTGGGACGAGCCTCCGTTTGGCTTTACACTCCTAGTGTTCAGGGTCTCCCACATTGCGCCTGTGCAGTACATGCTGGTGGCCGGGCAGCTGGGCAGCATGGCTGGGCTCGGCTGGGCCGGGAGGGAGAGAGGGGGGGAACACGTAAACTGTCCACCGCCAGTTACCCTGAGTTGATCCTGTGGAGCGGCCGAAAGCATCGGAGGTGAGGCTCCACCCTTGTCTCGGCTCTGCTGTGCTGCCTCTGGCTGCTGCCTCTGGCGGCGGCCCGACATGGCTCCATGCGGTCATTATCCATATGGGCGGGCGGCGGCGGCGGCGGGCAGTGCTTGCTGGCGCAGCAGTAGTAAAAGTGACAGCACACTCAGTGTTCTGTCAGGAAGCACATGCCTCGTCCGAACGCCTGGAATATTGCCCTCTCTCGCAATCACTCCTAACCTTGTCCACCATCCAACCAACCCAGAGAGAGAGCAGCACTGCTGCTGCTGCTGCTGCTGCTGCTGCAATGTCCTACCTGCTCTCTATTCTGTATATCCTAAAGCCGCTCACTCACACCCGCACACACCCCTGGGTGTGTGCCACACTTGAAGCAACTGCAGCAGCAATCAGCAGCACTCTAACAGGCAGGGCCATTCCTTGGCAGGCAGCGGGGGTTACACTACTCCTCCTGCGCACCGGCCGCCTGTGACAGCGACAGTGACAGCGAAGGGGTAATAATAATGTTTGCTGCTTGCTGCTCGGTCCAGGCTTTTGACCATCAAGGTTCCAGGAAGGCGTTCAGCGCTCAGCTCTCAGCTCTCAGGCGCCCCGGACCTGTGCCAAGTACATGCCACTCTCAGCATCATGCAGCCCGTCTATTACCTGTTCTTCCTAGGCGATGGCATCATTAACGATCATGGATCTCTGCCGCAGAGGGTTTACACTCACACTCACAGCCGTTGCCTGGCGTTGATGAGATCTCGACCTTTGACCCCACTACAACTCATCGCCCGGTTCCTTGCAACTGTAATACTACAAAAGTGCGGCGCACTTTTAGTGAACCCAAACCCCCCGTGCAATCTGATCTGCTTCCAGCGCCGCAGCACCTGCCACCCCACGTCGGACCGCTTCCCCTCGGGACGCGCTCCACTGGAGCCGCGTCGGTCAGTTGGAAGCGAGTTTCCAGCCCGGCGATCTCTCCGGAACAATAATGCACCGGGCCGTGATGGTTCGGTTCCACCAAGACACTCCCCAACAACCGAGGGCGTGACGTCGTGTATGACGCAGATTGTGGAGCCGCTGCAGAGTTCGAGAGTCTCAAGAGTCTGGAAGTCTTGGACGACAGAAGCACAGGCCAAAGCCAAGCCAAGCCCGAGCAGAAGGCATGCGACAGGAGTGGGAAGGCCGAAGACAGGGGATACAGAAGCTCGAGGTCCAACTGGCCGCACTGAAACGGGACGACACGAAACCCCAACTAGAACATCGAACATCGAAACCGGCGGTCCGTGATTCCGTGGTGGCGGTGACAGCTGACGGCCCGGACGTCGTGTTCGTGTTCCGTTCTGGAACGACAAGAGCCGACGAGCAAGACGGCGCGGTCGCCTGCCGTTCCGACTGGCCCGACTGGCGCGCACGCCGTTGTCCGCCGCCGCACTGATCAGCGCACTGATCTCGTTACAGCCCCCCCCCGGCGTCCAGCAGTGCGCGGGGGTAGGTAATCACACTGGTCGCATTTGCTGTTCCACCCACTCTGGTAATCAGAAGCAATGCAGGGGGAGTCGGCTCGCGTCCTGTATAACGGACCGAGGGTTTGGGTGTTCGGCACTAGGGTTACAGGGAGTGCGCCACTGTCAGGTTCTCTGGGACAAGGGCCCAAAGGGACCACACGCCCCTTTAGGCTTTATGAGTCTCTCTTCTCTCGACATTTCCGACAGCGCCCAGGTCGCCGAGCGGCGCGAGCGGAGCGTATCAGCGTCCGGCGACCAACCGGGCAGTAAACAACCTGCCAGGGTCGGCGACCTTCTCGTCCTTCGGTGTCCCCTGCCAGCTTCTCACATCCACGCCTCACTGCCTGATACCTGAAGCCCATGCCGTGCACGCTCGCTACTGTGCAGGGCGGTGTACCAGGGACGGACAGACGAGATGAGCAAAAGGCACAGAGCGGCAGCCAGTACCCGGACGGCCAACGAACAGTCCAGCATTAGCGAGATGAAGAGATCTGGAGATCTTGGAATCTCTTGGGCCGCATTGGCAGGGTCCGCGGAGCTTCGTGTCCCTCGGACGCTCACGCGTCCGGCGCGCGCGTGCAGCGCACACAGCGAGGCCGCGTGTCCAGTGGCCAGTGCTGCCCCGACGCAGACGCAGACCGCTCCTGCCCTCGGTACTGTACCTCGGTACCTCGGTACCGCTCGCAGTCACAGTTCCAGCCAACCGCCACAGTCACAATAGTCACTCCAAAGTCACATACTCTGTCACCTCGTCCGACCACTCCGGGGGCGGGGGGCCGTCCCACGCCCTTGTATCCCCGTGTCCCCGTTTCTTCCCCGCCGGCGTGTCCCCGGTCGGACCCCGGTCCCGCACGATCAGCACAAGTGCACAAACGACAGGTCGGACGAGGCGGTGGCCTGGCGTATGGATTCCGAGATTACTGGGTCGTCTCGCGTCGCATTTCGACGAATCCAGCGCGCCCAGGCCCGCCAGCCGCCATGCCTTGCAAAGCCACCACCACCCACACCACCCACCCCCACACACTTGTACCACCATGGCTATACACTGCATCCGCAATGGCTTATAATAAGATGCCCCGTCCACATGCACTGCAACTCTCGTTCTAACACACCCATATAATGGCTCGGGGAGGAGAACCAGAAAAATTAGACGTTTCCGCCGCGACGCTTCACAAATGTCTGTCCGCGTCAGCGCACCGGTCCGACGCTCACAAACTCACCTCCAGGTCCGAGCGGGTGGCGACGGCAAGGACCCACCGGCGCTCGGCGTCCGTGACGAGCGCAAACTCGACGCCGCGCACGACGAAAAAGGTCTCGAGCAGCTCGAGCGGGGTGTCGGGGGTGATGATGCTGTACGGATGCGCCTCGGACGTCTGGCGGAAGCGGGTGGTGTGGGCGGCTGCTGTCAGCTGTGGCCACTGTCAACCTACGACTCACAGAGGGGGTCGTTGACGCCGGCCTGGCCGTTCTCAAACTTGTTCTTCAGGACCGGGACGTTGAGGTAGCCGAGGGGCCGGCGGTTGTCGTTGAGCACGCTGTCGAGTCAGTGGTCTGAAATCGCCGCGCGTGGAGCAGCAGCAGTAGTGGGACACTCACGGCAGCTGGTCAAACTCGCGCTCGTACGCCTTCTCGAGGGCGAGGGAGAGGGGGGCGTCATGGGGAAGGCAGAAGGCCGGGGGCAGTTGCAAGTCCTGACGTTAGCTGCAACTGCGGCTGACACGGCTTACCTCGACAACGGCGCCGCGGTACTTGGGAGCGAGCGAGTTGGCGAGCTCGACGGCCTCGGGGGATCCCCACTTGGGTGCCGATGTGTCTGCCATGGTGGTTGTGTTGGGTGGTCTAGGTCTAGAGTGCTGGGAGAGATAACAACAATTGTCTGGTGGGTGGTGGTGGTGCGGTGATCTCATTGTTCCGCGCGCTACGGTGTGAGAGGCTGCGTTTTGGTGGCAACCTCCACCCACCTGCACTCACTCTGCCTCCGTCTCTCCCCGCCCGTCGTCGTACACTGTGCAACCAATGCAACGGTGATGCAACAAGCCTTTCTGCTGTCGACATTGTCTAGCATGTCATGGACTAGATAGGAAAGATGGAATGGCTGCTTGTGCATGCATGGACATATGGTACTAGCGCGTTGTGGGCCTGTGGGCCTGGGTGGTGCGTGGGTGGCCGATGAACAGAATGACCCCCCTCGTGGGCCCCGGAATCTAAATGGCCCACCCCGCGTGACGACATTGTCCGTGGTACCGCAGTGGCTCTTGATTATCATGGATTGTCGATGGACGGCAACCACCACCACCACGGCAACCACAGACAACGACCACGGGCGCGAGTGAGATGCGCTACACCTGACTGACACATTCTCCATATCCCACTCGTCTCATCTTTGTTTCTCCTCCATTTCACCCACTCACTCTCATTTGATATCCTCCCACTCCCACCCATCCCTTCATGAGCGTCACGAGCGTTCCATCAAGGTCCTTTCCGCAGGCCAATCGCCGCCGAATCATCCTCCTCTTTGTCGTATCCCTCGCTCTCGCTCGAGCTTCTTCTTCTTCCAAACTCTCTACCCTTGCCGATGCAATCACACTCAGGTCGTATCGCGAAGCCAGGCGCCGCCGCTTGGACGATCGGAAACGCCGCGAGCTGGCGACCCCTCTGTGAGCGGCAAAACGTCGTCCTCTTCTAATCTCCCCACAGCAACACGCCGGCCAACGAGAAGTCACTGACCGATCTCGTGCGTATCTAGCCCCCATTCATTTGCTGATATCAAAGTACATCCCCGGCCCCTCGGGCTCGCGCACATTGCTCGTCCCTCATCGCGGTCGCGTCGCCAAAGTCCATCTCACCCCCACGTCTCCCGCAACATATGCCGCCAACACAAAACTCTTCCCGCCGCTCCAGCCGGGAGAAAAGGTCGGCGTGAACAAGCGTTTCTGGCAGATGCTTCGTTCCATTCTCGCCATTGCCATTCCTGGGTGAGTTTTCGCACATGCTGGCATCACTGACGCAGCCAGCAAGACGAGCAAAGAAGCCTTCCTTCTCGTACTCCACACCTTCTTCCTCATCACCCGAACCTACCTTAGTGTCCTTGTGGCGCGCCTCGACGGACGTATCGTCCGTGATCTCGTGAGTAGTCTGACCGACGCTTGCTAATGGCAAACAAGGTGTCGGCAAATGGACCTGGCTTCCTTCGCGGTCTGGGATGGTGGTTCGTCCTCGCCCTGCCCAACACGTACACCAACTCGATGGTGAGTGTCTTGGCCAAGGTCGATTCTTACCCCAGATCCGCTTCCTGGAACACAAGCTGGCGCTCGCCTTCCGCACCAACCTCACCCGCTACATTCATGACATTTACCTGTGAGAGGTCATCACGCCGCTCGGCTAACATTCAGCAACGAAAACCTCAACTACTACAAGTTTGGTCTTGGCCTCGGCGCGGCGAGCGCCGTTGTTGCGGACCCCAAGGATCAGAAGGAGGGATCCAAGAAGAAGAAGGGAGGAAAGGGCGACACTGGCGTGACCGAGTCGTCGACTGGCGGTGCTGACCAGTAGGTTGTCCACAAAGAGCTACGCTCACAACAGGTTGATCACCACCGACCTCGCCAGGTTCTGCGACACCTTGGCCGCGCTCTAGTACGTTATTTTAGGCAGCAGAACTGACCTCCCAGCGGCAACATGGGTAAACCTATCCTCGATATGATCATCTTCAGCTCGCAGCTCGCGTCTTCCCTCGGCCCCGTCGGCACGGGTGGTCTCTTTGCCCAGTACTACTTCACCGCCTGGATCCTCAAGAAGGCCACCCCCGCGTTTGGCCGCATGGCTGCCGTCGAGGCGCGTCTTGAGGGCGAGTACCGTACCGACCTTGGACGCATCGGCCGTGACAGCGAGGAGATTGCGTGAGCTCGCTCCTGGTCCGAAGGTACAAGCTAACATCAGTTTCTACGATGGCGGCAAGCGCGAGTACTCGATTCTCTGGTCGGCGTACCAGAAGCTGGCCAGGCATGTGCACTCCGTGTACAAGGTGAGCAGCTGAGAACTCTAAGGGGCCAGCTGACCCCAGGTCCGCATCCTCCACGGCATGACAGAGGACTTTGTCATCAAATACTTCTGGTCCGTCCTCGGCTACGGTCTCATGTCCATCCCGGTCTTCTTCCCCGTTGCCCGCCATGCCGTCGCGCAGCAGTCCTCCAAGAAGGACATCCAGGACGAGGTTGCCTCGCGCACGGAGAGTGAGTACACGGCTTGGAAGCTTAAGGTCTGCAGCCGAAACTCACACACAGGCTACGTCTCGAACCGCCGCCACCTCATGGCCCTCGGCGACGCTGGTGGCCGCCTGATGCACTCGGGCAAGGACCTTGCCGAACTTTCGGGCTACACGACCCGTGTCTACTCGCTCATCTCGTCGCTCCACGCACTGGATATCAACGACTACCCCAAGAACCCCCGTCCGGCGTCTCTGCCGCCGAACAAGGTAGGAAACGTGTACCTTCAGTTATTGACCCCCCAGCCCTTCTACGACATGTCCAACGTGCGCGGCCGCGTTATTATCGGCCCCGACCATGTCGTCCTCAAGGGCGTCCCCATCGTTGCGCCCGCTGGCGGTACTGCCGGCGCTGAGCGTGGCGGTGAGGAGCTCATCCGCAGCCTCGACCTCCGTGTCGAAAAGGGCGAGCACACTCTCATTACCGGCCCCAACGGCGTCGGCAAGACTGCCATTGCCCGTGTCGTCGGCCAGCTCTGGCCCGCGTGGTCGGGCCTCATGGAGCGCCCCGTGCACGGCGAGGGCGGCATCTTCTTCCTCCCCCAGAAGCCCTACCTCTGCATCGGCAGCCTGCGCGACCAGGTCATCTACCCCGAGACGTACGCCGAGATGAAGGCCAGGGGCCGCACCGACGCCGAGCTCTTGAGCATCCTCGAGCACGTCCACCTTGCGTACCTCCCCACTCGCGAGGGCGGCTGGGAGACGCGCAAGGAGTGGAAGGATGTCCTGTCCGGCGGAGAGAAGCAGAGGATGGGCATGGCCCGGCTCTTGTGAGTTGCAACGTTTCGATAGGTCTAACTGACAACAGCTACCACCGTCCCACGTACGGCGTCCTCGACGAGTCGACGTCGGCCGTGTCCACCGATGTCGAGGGCCTCATGTACGAGCACGCCAAGAACATTGGCATCACTCTCATCACCATTTCGTAAGCTAACATCTATTGTTATTAGCTGACAGCAGGCACCGCCCGTCGCTGATGAAGTACCACAACCGCCACCTGCGCCTGGGCGAGCCGATGCTCGCGCCGTCGCTCTCAATGGTCAACCTGCAGGGCGCGCGCGGCATGCCGACGACCCCGCTCGCGTCGCAGGGCTGGCAGCTGACCACGCTCGCGTCCAGCAACAAGGAGGATGACCTCGAGCTCGACAACGAGATTGAGCGCCTCGAGCACGTCCTCGGCGCCGAGGTCGGCAGCTGGGAGAAGCGTCTGGCCGAAGTGACAAAGGAGCTCAAGGGCGAGGGCGTCGCGGCCGAGGTGTAAATGGCCGCCGCCGTTTACGATTCATGCCGGCCCACGTTGGTACGGCCACTGTCAGCGTTACAGAAGAGTGAGATGAGGAGCGTTGTGTTTTTGGTCGTGTAGAACAGATAAAAGTCATGTACGCTTGTTCAGAATCCAAGAATGAGAGAAACCGATGGGTATCGTTGCATTTTTCCATGACAGGCAAGCACTTGGGTGGGCGGGCCGTGATTGATAATTATTGAGCTGCAAAATGAAGAAGAACAGTGAAGGAGGAAAGGTACGATGTTTTGGTGCTCAAGCGTTGAGAGCCGGGTCGCCGACATACTTGCCCGCGACGGTCTGCTTGTGGACGCTGTCAAAGCTCCAGCCGGCCAGGGTGGCGACGGGGCCTCGTGTGTCGACGACTTCGATGCCGATGCCCGAGAGGAGCGTGTTGGGGAGGGTGAAGCGCGCGGTGACCCCGGTGGGCTGGAGGCGGGGTGCGCCAGGGGCAGTCACGAAGCGGGCCACCACCTTGGACTCTTCTCCGGGACGCAGTGTGGGCTCCCAGGTGACGAGGCGGCCGGCGGAGCCGTCGGCAGGCGCCGACCAGAGGCCGCTGAGCGGCTTGGACTGGGTGGCGGACACGGTCGGCTCCTCGGGGAACGCGACGACGAGACCAATGTTGGCCAGCTGCGCATTGGCCGCCGCGCGGTAGCTGAGGATCATGCGCGTCTCGCCGTCCTTGATCTGGAACGCGGGGTTGAGCGCGAGCGGCACCATGGCCGACTCGGCGCCCTCGGGGACGAGCACGTGGTACTTGAACAGTATCGGGCCCTCGCCAGCGGCGGACGCCTGCGCGACCGCCTCGACGTTGAGGTAGTACTCTCCGGGAGTGTCAGGGACCTGGGCGAGGAACTCGGGATTCGGGAGGATGGTCTCGAGCGTCTCAAAGTTGGTGAGGCGGATGTGCAGCGCGGATCCAGGGATAGGCGCCGCGCGCTGCTCGGTGGGTGCAAACGAGACCTGGATCTCGCCAGTGATGATCGTGCGCTGCGAGGCAAACTGGCGCATAAGCGCGTGGACGGTCTCGACCATGGTGGCCTGCAGGCCGGCGGGCGCAGACGTCGCAAAGCCGACCGGCATGTGCGTGGCGGCGGAGGCCTGCGAAGCGTGAGAGGCGTTAAGGGCAACGGCGCCAGCGGTCGCGCCAGCAGCAGCACCGGCGGCCGCGCCGAGCACCGGGACGCCCGACGGGGGGCCGGCCAGGCCGGGCGAATCGAAGGGGTTGAGCGACGACGCCATGCTGCTGACGGACGCGCGGCGAGGGGCGGGAGCCGAGCCGCCGATAGCTGCGGCACGCGCGCGAGCAGCGTCCTGGATGACAGAAAGCGGCTGCGAATCGGCGAGCTCCTCGGCGTCTGGCTCCTTGTTCTCGTTCTGGCCAGCCTTGGCGAGCGAAGACAGCTGAGGCATGGTGAGAGAGTCGGGCTGCATAGTGTTGCGGATCTCGCGGCGGCCGCGGGCAATGGTGGTGCGACGGGCAGGAGGAGGCGCGGCAGAAAGAGTCTGCTGCATCTTGGCCAGAGCAGCGGAGCGGTCCTCCTCGCTCTCCTGAATCGGGGTGGCCGCAAGCGAGAGGTTCAGGCGCGTGTTGGGCAGAGCGTCGATCGAGCCCGATGCGCTCGACGGGCGCGAGGTCTCGGGAGTTTGGCTGCGCTCCTGCGCCGCAAAGAGGGCAGACGGGAGGGCGACACCGTTATTGGTGGTCGTCGGAATCTCCTCGTTCGGCTCGTCCCACAGCGTCTTGTGCCTGTCGGCCGGCGGGATCGAGTAGCCCTCGTCATCGACCATCGGCGCCTGGGAGCCAGCCTTGGACGGCTGCTGCAGCTGACCGTTGCGGCTGCGGTCGCTCTGCTGGCGGGGAGCGGAGGGTCTGCGGTGACGGGTGCTGGAATCGGCCTCATGCTCCTCGTCAAGCGGGGCAAACATCTCATCAGTCGGGGCGCGGCGCGCGCTGCGCATCGATGTCGCCTCGCTTCCGCTGCGCTGACGGCCCGACACGGTCGCCTTGCGCGCTAGCATCGACTTGAATCCGCTGAATCCGCCGCCGCCGCCACCACCGGTGCTCGCACCCGAACTCGCGGTAGCGCCGTTGGGTCTGGACGTCCGCGGGGCCAGCTCATTGGAGTTGTTAGACTGCATCGGGGGGCGCCGTGTCGCTATGGTTAGTTTCTCCGCTGTGTCGACTCATAACTCACGCGTCGACTGAGCCGCGGCACCCTGCGCTGAAACCGAGTTGTTCCGCGCGTTGGGACCAGCGATGCGGTTGCCCACAGCAATGACCTCATCGTTGGTCTCCCATGAGAGCAACTTTGTGAGACTGGCCTCTGCACGCTCGCCATCGCGGGTAGCAATGTCCGCGCGCGAGGTGGCCCAGCGGACAACGATCTCCTTGAGGCCGCGGAGGCGGTCCTCGTCGAGGCGCTGGAAGGTGGTGAATACCTTGGGGGAGAGGGAGTTGACGGTTGCGTTGAGCTGGTTGAGGTCGGCATGGAGCTGGTCAGTCTTTGCCGACTTTTTAGACGCAGCCTTGTCGAGCTTGGCCACGGTCTTTTCTTGGTCCTTGAGGGTGCGGTCGAGGGAGAGCTCCTGGTCATGGATCTGTCGCCAGGGGACAATCTTGGTGGGCATCTCGCGAATAGGCTGCTCAAAGTCGGTCTTGAGCGAGGAGGAGAGTGTCATGTGGGCGGAAGCGGTCTGGAGTCAGTACGGGGTGATAGCTGTCGGCGCACTTCTTGGATGTCGCTGAGGACAGTGTCCCACAGCTTGCTCTCTCCGCTATGGCGGTCCCACTCGACGGCCGACTTGCCGTTGAGCTGGCCCTGCTCGGCGGAGCGGACGAGCTTGCTCAGTTTTGTGGCGTACTCGTTTTCGATAATGGCACGCTCGTGGAAGAGCTCGGCAAGTGCATGAGCATGGGTGGTAGATGCCTGCAGCCTCCGGGAGAGGGCCGTAAGAACGGGCCTAACCGGGGCGTTGCCAAATGTGTTGACCCAGTGGTTGTCGGGGAGTCTATCCATTGCGCTGCTGACGGTGGACAGACTGGCGACGACGCAACGAGTTAGAGCCTACGAGGCGTTTTGACCAGAACCAGGACCACGAAGGACGATGAGGTTGTTGAGAGCCGGCGATTAGTTTGTGCGGCTAAGCGCGGGGTGGTGGAGGGCGGGGGAATAAGGAGGGTGTGAAGCTAGCGAAATGGACACAGCGACGAGCTGTAGACAACGGCGGTCCCGGTTTGAGTGCTGGATGGGGATTAGAAATGAGTGTGTGATGGGGGGAGTATGATAGAGATGGAGATGGAGATGGAGATGAGAGAGAGGATGGATATGGATGGAAGAGAGGGGGGGGGGGGAGGAGGAGCCACAGGATATTGGATTTGGGACCGTGCGCGTGGTTCGTTCGGGGTCGTCGTCGCTGCGGTTGGCGGCCGGCCGTAGCAAGACGAGACCCAGTCGTCCAGCGGCCAGGTTCAGGTCAGTCTGGAGCGCACGATGACGCAGACAAGCCAGGGGTTTATTATGTGGGGGGTATATATATAAATATAATATGGCATTAGAGAGGTAAATGCTAATCGCTGTGTTTTTTTTTGTATTGAATATGCCGTTAAGCGACACGCAACAGAATGCAATGACCACCGGCCACGGCCACGGCCCACCACCACCACCGAGATCCATCTTGTTGTCTCTCTCTGTTTCCCTCTCACCTTTCTGGTCTCAGTCTCATCGCTCACTGTCTCACAACGGCCTCACTTCCCCTCGTCGCCCTCGACCCCTCTACAACGCTTCCTCCATCTCATCATCACAACCACAACAACCACCTCGGCTACATTCCACTAGCATCAACAGCAACAACAACAACAACACCACATCACTTCCCTCCACCCACCCACCACACGCCACCATGAAGGTCTACTCCCTCTCCCTCCTCTCCGTCGCCGGCGCCACCCCCGCCCAGGCCACCCTTCTCGGCTCCGCTCAGGACCTTAGCAGCTTTTCCTTTTACCAGCGCGGCTCCGTCGGAGAGTTCATGACCTTTTTCACAAAGGTAGGCCCACCGAACTGTGCTTGCATCGTGGAGCATCTATACTCACCCTCTCAGACCGTCGCCGAGCGCACCCCGCCCAACCAGCCCTCGTCCGTCGAGGAGAACAACTACAAGGCCCATGTCTTCCGTGCCCCCGGACGCACTCCTGGCGGTCTCGGTCTTGCTGGTACGTCCATGTCACTGGCTGGTCTGTCTTGGCGTCAGACACTGACCCCGCAGCCGTTATGATCACCGACACAGAATACCCCTACCGCCCCGCTTTTTCGCTCCTCGCCAAGCTCCTTGACGAGAACGCCGGCCTCACCGCCTCCCTCCCTAACCCCTCGGCTGCCCCCTCCTTCAGCCAGGCTTCGGCTGCTGCCTTTGGCGGCAACCCCTCCACTGCTGCCGCCGGCGGCATCTCCCCGGCACAGAAGGGCAAGCTCGAGGGCACCCTCGCATCCTACCTGTCCAAGTACCAGGACCCCAAGCAGGCCGACACTATCATGAAGGTCCAGCAGGAGCTCGACGAGACCAAGATTGTCCTCGTGAGTGACGACAGCTTCCATATGTGAGGCGGTGCTAACACACACGCAGCACAAGACCATCGAGTCGGTCCTCGAGCGTGGAGAGAAGCTCGACAACCTCGTCGAGCGTTCGAACGCCCTCTCTGCCCAGAGCAAGATGTTCTACAAGACTGCGAAGAAGGTGAGCTCGAGAGTTGTTGCCCCAACTGACCCGTCAGCAAAACTCGTGCTGCGTTGTGATGTGAGGTGCCCTCGCGGCACGATGACTTGCCGCCCGCCTGGCTGTTTTACTTATATAAACGGCGGGCGCAGTTGTACGCTAGATTTCTCGGAGACTAGTTTTGCTTTGCCAGTTGCGTTAGTGACATTATGAGCTTTGCATATGATGATGATACGGCGACGGCGATGGTGTGCATGGTGTCGATGGTAGCGTGGCCGTAGTGAGATGGTGGCGGGGTTGCAGTGAGACGGAGATGGCTGCATGTCCGCTGTTGTGCCTGTGTGCTTTGTTTTGACGCGATCCACTCACCCAGGCAGGGCAAGGCGGCGGCTCATGTTCGCGTCGTCATTTACTCTCATCTTGTCCTCATTTCATCCACTTCCCCACCGCGCGTCTCTTCCACAATGCCTCCAGGCAGGCGGCCTCCAGGCAAGTCTTTTTTTCTTTCGGAACTATCTAACTTTCAGAGGTGATCGTCCTCTCTGACGGCGAATCCGACGACGACGACGACGACGTCGCTTTCGTTGGTTCGCGCTGTGCCCCCAACTCGCCAGTCTTCGTGGGCCACGTAGTGTCCACCGCGATAGAGGTGCTCGACGTGTCGGATGACGACAGTGATAGCCACAGCACCTACAACCACGCAAGGCTCGGGCTGGGAGCAGGACCGAGCATCGTCGTCAACAACCCCTCGTCCGATCCGCCGCAGGACTATGGTGTCAACCTGTTCTTGCCCGACTTTGATCACGACTCGTTTGACACGGGCTTTGACGGCCCCGACGGATTTGACAACAGCTCGATTGCTGATACCTACACCGAGTCGTTCAACGATGCCGAGACCTATACCGACACACTCACATTCGAGCCCTCACCATCCCGCATACCCGTCGAGTACCCCGTTGTGGATGACGACCCCGACATTACTACTGTGTCTACCGCCGCCGCCCCTCCCATCTCCAGAGGACGCACCGCTTCTCCTGACAAAGTTCTTTCCGTTGCTGGGCCGAGTAGACTGCGGCCCACGATTACTGCTACCCGCTCGGCACCCACAATACTGGACCCAGCCCCATTACGACCCCGTTCAGACTCGACAGATACGTCCGCAAGCCGTGCGACGAGCCGCGTTGCTGATGGAACACGCCCTCGGGTGAGTGTCACTACCATTGATGACTTCTGACCCACTAGCGATCACTCCAGGACATGATCAACGAGCTGACGCGGTCGTCACCGGAGCCAGCGGCATCCCCGTCGCCTGAGCCCGAGGCTGCGCCCAAGAGCAGGAAGCGAAAGAGCACGAGCGGAGACCCAAATGTAAGAGTCTTTCTCTCTTTTTGTACTAATCAGCAGGAGGACTCGGAAGATGGCCTGAGCTCGGAACAGCTGGCCAAGAAACGCGAGGCGATGAAACGCAAGGCGGACCGCGAGATGGAGAAGGAAGCCGCGAAGGAGGCACGCAAGATTGCTCGCGATACCGCCCAGGTCAGTTTTCGGAGCTAGTAATTAACTGACCGCCAGGCGGCAAAGGAGGCGGAAAAGTCGTACCAGCGCAAGCTGGCCGACGTGAACCGATTACGCACAACCAAGCTTGACGCTCTGAAAGACATCGAGATCCACATGGCGCACAACCTGTCTCTTCCGTCGTCGGCCATTGCGAGCGCGCTGCCTGAGCTGCGGAACCGTGTGTCCGAGTCGCAGTCGAGCATACACTTCTTCACAGCCGACGAGACGATCGTCGATGGCTCGATCCAGTTCCGGCGCCACGTGCGGGCCGAGTGGAACGCGGTGATAAAACGCTATATCCCGCTCGAGGCGCCGCGCATGGCGTGGGAGAAGACAACGGTGCTCGTTGCTTCTGCGGAGGACATTGTGGACCGCGTTGTGCAGGGCGACGATGCTCTCATCGAGTGGCTGTCGGACGTGCGCCTCACGCTGCATATATCGCCTACCGAACAGCTTCTGCTCCTGGTCCGCGGCATGAGCAAGTACCATGCCAAGACGAAAAGTATTGTGGACCGTACATTCCGCGAGACGGCGCGCGCAGGACTGGCCGGCGAGGCGTCGGCGGCGATAACGACGCCAGCTGTGACGGGTCGCGTGGACAAGGCCGAGGTCGAGGCAGAGCTGCTGCGGGCGCAGGTCGTGCAGCGCGTGTTCGTTGTGCATGGTGGGTGACTCGTACTACGTACCCGCTGACAGCAGTCGACAAGACGGAAGACATCGAAGACTGGCTGTTCAACCTTGCCGGCGACGTCGCGATCCGCCCCGTGAGTTGGCCCGCACTAGCATGCAACTGACAGCAGTACAAGTTGCTCTCCAAGTCGCATCTGCCGTTCTCGGCACCAGAGGGTGTGAGGAAGGCGGGCGAGCCGCGCGAAGCGCTCGAGCTCATGCTGCAGGAGGTGCAGGGCCTCACGGCCAGTGCCGCGGCGGGTATCACAGAGGAGCACGGCACGTTCCGTGCGCTCATGGAGGCGTACACCGATGCGGAGACCAGGGATGGGCTGGAGGCAGAGGAGATGGTAGCCGAGTGCCGCGTGCGGACCTTGCGCAATGGTGTAGCTGCGAACAGGAATGTCGGCAAGGTGAGCCTAGTCGCCTTCCCAGCAAGCTGACGACAGGCATTATCGCGCAAGGTGTTCAACCTGATGCGCGGCGACGACCCCCTCGCGCTGGCGTAGAGACGCACGCCAGAACAAGAAGAGCAGAAAGCGCGCAGAGCTGGCGTGAGCAGAGGATGAGCGTCAGAAGGCGGAAGAAGTCTGTACACCACAACCGTATCATGTATCTATGCATCGCTAAGAGACAATCTCTATAAAGTCGTAACACAAAAGGCCGGGGCGTGGGTCCTCGGTCCTAGCACACCTACACCCTAGTAGCCTAGTCCTTGGACTTCTTGCTCTTCTTCTCCTTGGCAGGCGAGTCCGTGCTGTCCTTGCTCTTCTTGCTCTTCTTCTCCTTGCCCTCGCTCTTGCTCTTCTTTGCCTTACGGGGCGACTCCTCCTCGGCGTCCTCCTTGACCTCCTCCTTGGCCTCAGCCTCCTCCATCTCGACGTCCGAGTCGGCCGCGTCGCCAGCAACGACGGTCGCGGTGTGGCCTGGGGTGTGGAAGCCCGAAACGGCGTTGCGGAACTTGAGGAGGTGGGCCGGCTGTTCCCTCTTGCGCTTGGGCGGGGCGACAAAGCCCTCAGACTCGTCGGCGGCCGCAGCGGCGGCCTCGACGGGGGTGAGGAGGAGGCGGCGCGAGACGCCGACCGGTGCTGGGAATTAGCACAGTCACACATGACCACAAGAGCACGAGCTCATACGGCAGCCACAAGCCGTACCAAGCTGGTCGACCAGATTACAGCTGCACGTTCAACTCACCGCGGAAGAGCTTGCCGCCGCGGGCAAGGGAGGGGACCATAAGGCTCAGGCCCTCCATCTCAGCACCGGGCGCACCAGGGGCACCACCGGCACCCTCGAGAACGTAGCTCCCGCTCTTGGTTGAGAGCGAGCCGCGGACGGAGTCGGCCTTGACCTTGGAAACGGTGAGGCCGGAGAGGCGCGAGGCCTTGAGCTGTGGGAGTTAGAAATCTGTGATCGCGTGAGGTGGGTGGAGGAGACGCTGTGCGTGCACAACAGGAAGAACCCGTGCGCAGGACCGGCTAGCGAGAAGCGACCGCGGGCAGGGAATGCCAGCTCAGAGAATGAGGACAGCTGTTCTTCTCTGCGGGCCCATGTCCGCGCAAGAGTGTCGCGGGCCGCTTGCAGTGTGGCAATTTGGCCAGGATCGTGCTCATGCAGGCGCACCACACATCGGGTTTGTCCTCCGCCTCCGCTATCCTCAGGCCGGTGGATAGCTGTCTCCGTCATCCACGCCTGTTACTCACGTCAGCAGGGACACGGATGGCCCAGAGCTCGACGCCGGGCTTGGCGGCGAGCGCATCAAACTCGAGGGGCGAGGTCCTGAACGAGACCGAGGCCGAGAGCGCCTCCATGCCTGGCGGCGGCTGGTAGCGGCTGAAGTTAGCTTGGCAACAATGGAAGGAAAGCTAGCAACATAAGGCGGCACGGGAATGGTGGGCTCTCCAGCTCCCCACACTGAGCTGCCTCTTGTTCCATTGCCAGTATACTCACAGCTGCGAGCCCTTGGCGACGCGCTTGGGAGTCTGGACGGGACGCTCCTCGGGCTCCTCGCTGTCGTCGAGGTTGTCGCTGTCGCCCGACTCCGAGCCCGAGTCGCTGATGACGCTGGCGGACACGGGGACAGGCGACTGCTCCTTGGCGCTCTTCTTCGGGGTCTTTGTCTTCTTGGAGGGGCCGGCGGCGGTCGACATGGTGGGGTGGTAGGTGTGTAGCAGGTGGATGTTGTGGAAATTGTCCAGACATCACAACAGATGCCAGCCCAGGGGCAGGCCGAAGTCCAAAATGTTGAGGTTCTGGATAATTTTCCCACGGTCGCTCTCCGCCCTGGAGATTTCCTCCACACGTCCCTCCACTCTCCTCCACTCTCTGTCCCTGCTTCTGCTCTTCTCCGCGTCCTGCACATACCCAGCTCCCTCCTCTGCTGACTCTGCTCCTGCTCCTCTGTTGTCACAAGATGGGTCTGCATGATAACGTCTGAAGGCTGGAAAGCGACCCGCGGATAACCTGTATCCTTTTCTGAATGATTTTCCGAAATGACCACCCCACTTCATTGGCAACCCTGTCATCGACCACCTCTCTTGCCCCCGCGAGTGCTGTACGCCACGTTGCAGACGATAAGGCGTCTTGTAACGCAGTTCAACTGGGTGTTGCGTTCCTGATCCCTCTCGCTCTTGGCCGCCATACCGAAGCAGCGGCGAGCCGAGGGAGCGGTAGCCTCGATGAGCCGTCGACCACAGCCCCTCCTCGAATGGAGGCCGCAGGAACTGATACCCTCGGTACGAGACTACTTAGAATTTTGCGAGCCATGTCTCACGGCCCTGCCGGCAAGTCGAAGTGGCCGTGAATGTGTTGACAGAAAAGCAAAACAAAAGCCAGCGACGGCAACGACCAATGCCACACTTCCCGACTTTTCTCGCCTCGGGGTCGCCAAGGGGCGAGTCGCCGGTTGCCTGTGCAGACCAGGCAATGAATCTACCCATCTGAACAGGGCCCGGCAACGCTCGTTGCCGTCGTGGCTCAATGAGGTCGCTCTCCTCCTCTTGGACTCTCCGCGTCCGTGGCAGTCGGAATTCTTGCCACATTCCATCTGAAAACCTAATCTGCCCCAATTTCAACTTCATTACTGAAAACCGGAGCGGTCTGCAGTGAGTGAGATCCCGTCGACGAGACGAGCTTGTCCTGTCCACTTCTCCCATTGTCTCTGGCAACGAGGCGGCACGACTGCATTCCAACATCAGTTGGTTAGAGCGTATGCTTAACAGTTGAAGACTCTTACGCATAAGGTCGGCGGTTCGACCCCGCCAGAGGTCACGGAAGCCTACACAAAAGTGTGAGCCTCTCTTTTGCCAATCCTTTTCCCGGTTGCTGTCGCTGAGCACTGGTATCGCTTTCAGCGAAGAGTCGTGAAGAGGACAGAAGAGCAGGAAGAACTCACTGCAGCGGGGCAGGAGCAAAGCATGATGGTTAGGCGCAGTCGCCTATGTTATCCGCGTTTCTTGTCATTCCACTCGACGTCAAGGCTGAGGCAGCGCGAACGGGCGTCCTCACAATTTCGGATATGCGCAGCCTTCCTCGCTGTCCTGTTGCTAGCAAGGGGATGTCGTTGGATGCTGATGATGGCCACAGCTCCCAGAGGCCAGTGTGAGTATACGAGCCAAAGCATGGCAAGACAACAACCCAGTATACCATCCTCACACATCACAGATCGTCTTCCTCTTGCTACATGTTTGCTCCCGTGCCCATGCCCCCACTGCTAGTCCTGTTCTGGCACCCGCCTAGTTCCTAGCGAGGGAAAACTTGCGCGAACCGACGCGCTCGGCCTGCTCGGGCGAGTGTGTGATCCAGACGAATGCCTTGGGGCCGGTTCCCTTGCGGGCGACGTCATAGTCCTGCTGTCAGTTGTGCGCTCGGTGGAGTGCGAAGAAACTCACCGAGCGCGCCACGCCGCGCGCGGGCGGGAGCATGCCCATGAGAGAACGCTCGACAATCTTTGTGCTCTCCTCATCGAGGGCCGATGTGGGTTCTGGCGTCAGCTGTGCTTCGATCGCTTCAGCTCACCGTCAAGGAGGACGACGTCGGCGCCGCCGAGGCCGATGGCGGCTGCGAGTGCGATGCGCTGTCCCTCGCCACCGGATAGCGATCCCCACTCGCGCGTCCACAGGTGTCTCTCGATTCCCCACTCCTCTGCGATCTCTAGCGGGTCGCGCACCTCGATGCCCTCCGCGGCCAGCTGGGCGGAGCGCGCCTTGCGAGCCGCAAAGCCGCGTATACGCTCCAGGTACTCGAGCGGCGTGCCGGGCAGCAGCGCGGGGCGCTGCGGGATATACTGCACGCGGATGCGGAAGTTGGGGATACCGTACGACGTGGACGGCCTGTGGGTCAGCACCAGATCGAAAGGGGGGAGGGAACAACGGCCAACGTACCGGCCGTGTAGCAGGATCGCGCCGTGCTGGTACACGTTCAGCTCGGAGATGCACTTGAGCAGTGTCGTCTTGCTGCTGTCAGCTAGAAGTACGCAGGTATAGAGCTCACCCGCAGCCGCTGGGACCGTTGAGGATGATCACCTCGCCCTCGTCGACGGTCAGGTTGACATTCTGTGTCTCAGCGCACGTGTTGTTTATCTGTATGCGTGATGCGCGCCGCGAGGATGCAGCGCAGCAGCGCGCATGCTTCGCTCACCTGCAGGATCGCCGATCCGGTGCCGTCGTCGCGGCGCAGAGTCAGATCGCGGACCTCGAGGAGTGGCGCCGCCATGGTGGATGGTGCGGTGTTGTGATACTGGGACGAAAACAACGTCACTCGGACCAGATGGCTTATTCTCGGCTTTGGCACCTGCGGCTGGCGGCCAACTCCACCGATCGTGGGCACCCCCTTCCTGCTGCACTCACACATGCTCTTTCCGCTACAACCTGCCGCGCTACATTGACCTAACGCATCAAGCCTCAGTCAGCTAGTCTATAGAATCAATGCAGTTCGATACCTGCTGCCTTTGAATCCGCGATCACGCCTGCTTGTCGTTTGGACTGCTGCGACCCGATGTCACGTGATCTGCTGGGTAACGTCGAGGATCTGGCGCCCTCGAACTCGCCTCCCATCAGATGCAACATCAGCTTCAACTGCGTTGGACGAGATATCTCGGTCGTGGGCTCCCTTTAACGTCGTTTTTAGACGCTGTCGGACAGAGGCCGCGCGGCGCTGAGGCCCGACGGTGTCGGTCAGGACTGGGTCCGGCTTTGTCGACTTCGCTCTCGCGGGAAGCGCGATGGACTTGTGGCGCGAGATGCTGAGGGACATTGTACCCAGTCCAGCATGCCCTGCGTCTGCAGTTCACTGACCTTACAACTGTCCCCAAAGCTGAAGATCTCTGGGTTAGATGGCGGGGCACGTAGCGCATTTGGTGTTTGACCATGGCACAGCTGACTGTACTGCGTGCGGGGGCGCTCATATTGCGGCTTACAGGGAATGCAGTATACGACGGGCAAAGTCCTGGTGTCTCTCTATCTGGCCTTGAGGTTCCCCGCGCGGTCGTGATCGAAGCTGGAGCATTGAAGACGGCGTGGGCGTGGGTAGCGAGTGTGGCGGTGACGACAGTATTCTGGATTCGACACGGGTGAGTGATCGTGGTCGCTTCCATCGGCCGCGATCCGATTCCTCTGCAACTGTTCTGTTTAGTAAGCCTGGATTGTACTAGGGGCGCATTGTTGGTGCATGCATGCGCCGCATCGGTGTTCTTGAAGGTGACATGGTCGATGTGGCAAACGTCAAGGGCGGCAAGTACAGTAGTAGTGTGGCGGATGGCATTGTATGTGGAGGAGGAAATGATGATGATAGGTGATGTACACTCTGCAGGTCATGGACCTCCTGTCATAGGGGAGATGGCTCAAGATAGAAAACGCTGGCAAGATCATCGTCGTTTGCTTTGAGCACCTAGGAAAAAGCAGAAAAATGTGTCTTCCGTCCCAGCCAGGTGCGGTGGTGATCGTCTTGGCTGTGTTCTCTTGGTTGCTTTACTCCTTGCTTCATCTTCTCCTTCATCTCTCTATCGCTCTGCTCTTCTAGCTTTCCTTCCGACAGCTCAGCAGCAACACCACTCGCGTCCTCCACGGCAACATGCCACTATTCTCGCCCACACCAGCCACCCCCACCCACTCCCCCCACCTCCCGGCGGCGGATACGGCGGTAAGTGTAGGGAAGGCGGTACACGCCCATGCGCGTTCTTGACCAGTGCTGACGGAAACGCGGACCGCGGTACTCCATCCCCGGCCCACTGCCAAGACTTCTGGAAGGAGCAGAGGGTGTCAAGCAACGACTACGATGCCGACTCGGACGAGAGCGGCCTCAGCAGGAACACGCTCTCGAACGCCCCCACCAACAACTCCAACGACGAAGAGTACAGCAGCGACAGCGACTGCCACAGCGACAGCGACGATTGGAGCACCAACCGCGGCTCGGGCCTCTCCGGACGACCCAGACGGAGATACCGGCCGTGCGGACGAGGGTAGTCACCTTCACCACGAACCCGAGGAACCCGTGACGCCACCCAGCCAGCGTGCCCCCTTGCTCGGCCCGCACCTCGACCCTCCGTCTGCGCGCCCCAGCGAGTACCCTCGCTGGTGGTTTGCACACGACGCGTACACGGACCCCGAGGTGGAGGACCTCTGGCGCACCTATTACATGCTCATGTCCAAGGCCGAGGGTGATGCGAATCGTGGCGCACTGTGTTTGCGGGCGAGTACATTTTCGACAGCCGCGAGGAGGCACGTGAGGAGCTTGTTCGACTTGTTCCTCTGCTACGCCAACCCAAACCTCATCCGCATCCTCCTCTTTCTTGACACCTCACCTCCCACGGCGCGCGACCTTGTCGACATTGATGGCTTCGAGTACGCCGGGCTCGACGCGTCCATACCCGACCGGGCGGGAGCTACATCCGCGTGATCGAGCGCGAGCCACCGTACGTCGGCGAGGCCTACTCGGGCAACACCTGCCGCCCGAGGCAGCGGCCCAACAGGCACCGGCGACTCTGGAAAGAGCAACGGCCGCGCGTCTGGAAACCGCTCTCCCGCACATGAGTGAGGCAAAGAAGGCCTCGGCGCTCCGGGCGGGCGAGCTCGAAGGGGCCTAGGGTGCCATGTCGTTCTCGACCTCGACTCTCCTACCAGTGCCCCGCACGCGGCAGGAGGAGGAATACTCCGAGTTTCTTGCCCCCCTCCTTGAAGGACTCGTTGCACCCGACTCAAGGACAAAGGAATTCCCGACCCGCGTCATAAGAAGCGAGTCGAGAAGCGTACGGAGGAAACGGAGGCTGAAAGGCGCGCACGTTGCGACGCGGGCAATGCCACGCGCAACAGGGAGAAGGAGAACGCGCAGGACCGCGCGCGGCGCGCCCGCAACAAGGAGGGGGGCCAGCCAGACCCGGGAAAGCTCCGGCGCGCCAAGGAGGCGGAGGCTGAGAAGGACGCGCGCTGCGCGGCGCGCAGGGAGACGCCCAGCAACGCCAAGGAGAACGAGCAGAGGCGCGCGCGGCGCGCCCGCAACAAGGCGGAGGGCAAGCCGAGCACGCGCAAGGCGAAGCGTGCCCAAGAAACGGAGGCTGAAAAGCGCGCGCGCTGCGACACACACAATAGCACGCGCGACCGCAGCGGGGAGGGGGAAACAGAACGCACGCGGCGGAAGAGGAATGCCGCCGCGCCCGAGGCCGAGAGCAGCCCAGAGCCCAGCGACACGAGCTCTGCCGACGAGGACGCGCCAGCTGCCAAGCGCACCCGATTCATGAGGCGGATCCCGTGTAGAGAGAGCAGAACGGAGCAGAGCACCTTGTGCCATGTGTTATTCTAGGTTCTATGTTGTAGGTTTTGCGTCTTGTGTTAGCTGCAGTGATACGAGTGTAGCTATGCATTGGCAGCAGTCATACGGTTGAGTATCGTGCGAGCTGACAAGGACATGGTAGGATCGTGGATTGGATGAGCCGGAGGTGTTGGGTGAGACGATCTCCGCTAGTCGAGTGCGCTCGCCGGCCTCTCAGTCTATGCTTTATTGAGACCCTGTTGCACATTCCAGTCCCAGCAGCAGCGTCTACTATCGAATCAATGCATTTCGACTGCTGCTGCTCTTGATACTATGGTCTCGCCCCCCTGCTCAGCCGCTGCTCCTGCCGCTTACTCGACCTCCTCGACCTCGGGCTCGTTGGTCTTCGAGGCGGGGGCCTTGGCAGCAGGGACCTCGGCGTCAACGTCGTCGTCGTCCTCGTCACCGAGGCCGGGCATACCACCAGCAGCGCCCATCTGCTCCATCATCTTGGCCTGCGGGGTCAGTACGTTGTCGCCCCTGCCACTCTCCCGCTCTACTCACAAAGTCCATGCCGCCAGGGCCGCCGGCTCCGCCGGGAGCTCCTCCCATACCAGCAAGAAGCTGGCTCATGTCCATTCCGCCGGGCATGCCACCTCCCATTCCACCTCCCATCATAGAAGCCATGTCCATGCCGGGCATGCCGCCCATGCCGCCCATTCCGCCCATAGACTCAGCTCCCTCGGGCATCTCGGGAGTCTCGCCGTCCTGCTCGTCCTCGTCGACCCACTTGGAAAAGTCCGTCTTGATCCAATTGCGGTTGCTTTTGCGGTCAGAAAATAGCTCAGAATGCATGAGAGTGGGTGGAAGATGGTTGTTGAAAGGGTTGTTGGAAGAAAATCGCTGTGGAGGAAGGTGGTGGAGGATGGTGGTGGAGGTGGCTGAAAAAGGAATGTGACTTACGGCTTCTCCTTGGTGAGGCGGGGCCAGTACTCGGCGCGGAGCTCCTTCTTGCGGAGGACGAGGACGACGGCGCGCGAGGTGACGACCTTCTTGGTCTCCTGCAAGGTCAGTGCGTGCCGGCAGCGGTGCACGTACGGCAGGGACGATCTGGCCCCAGAGGTCGAGGTCAAAGGCCCACTCCTTCTCGGCAATGCCCTTGTCGGGGCTGGCGTCAGCGGTGCTCTCAGACTGCCACACTCACTTGCCCGACTTGGCGGAGAACGAGATCTGGTCGGGGGTAATGTCGAGGTTGGGCTCGCCCTGGATGTCGGGGACGTTGATCTGGGGTTAGATGTGCTTGTCGCCACGAGGCTCACGGTGAAGTAGATGATGTTCTGAGGGTGTTAGCGTCGCGGTCAGTGCGGAAGCGGCATTTTCGCTCACCTTCTCGGGGTCGACGTCCGAGGAGCGCTCGGCGTACATGATCTCGGGGTGGAAGGGCTTGGGGACGGACATTTTGGTTGTTGTTGTTGTTTGTGGTTGTGGTTGTTTGTGGAAGAGGTGGATGAGAATAATGTCGAGGTGTGTCGTGGTGGTCGCACCGGGTGGATGACAACAATGACGGTGTGAGCGGGAGTATATTTTCGGCTAGCAGACGGTGCTGGAAGTTTCCGAAGCGCCAGCCAGCCAAATCGAGATTTGTCCAGAATGGGCGATCGCCGCTCCTTCCACCACCATCGACGGACATGCATGCAAGCAAGGATACGCGCTCCCATCTCACAACCATACTGCCATCATTCATCCATAGAATCATATACAGACGCATGGACCTACAGAGCGTACCCTGTGCTGGACCATTCCATTTCAGCTTCCGAGTTCCGAGCCATCCGGGGGATGACATCATTCGCTGGTTCCATCGCCGTTCTGTCATCTGATCCAGCTGCGGCGTGCTACAGCCGGGCACCAGCGAGTCACACAACAGTGATCGTCTGCTGGCCGATAAACTGCTCTCCAGGCTTGATGGTCTTGAACTCGGAGACGTATCCCGGCTCGACGCAGACGTAGCGGTTCTGTGGGGCTGTCAGCACGCTCAGCCTCCCCCCGCTCACCCAGCCACCCTCCTCCATGTCGCCCATCTTGCTGCCCGCCGCCTCGGCAGGGTTCCAGATGGTGCAGCTGGGGGGTCAGCGCACGTGTGATGCTGGCGACTCACTCCTCGAAACCACGGAAGCGGACCTTGTAGTTTTCGCCAGAGCCCGTCTCGACCGTGAGCTCGCGCGAGGGCAGCTTGCGGTACACGCTGGTGTCAGTTTCGGGTACAGCCTGCAACTCACCGGTCAGTCTCAGCGGCAAAGGTGAGCGGGCCACCAGGCGCCGCGGCGACAGCTCCGCCGAGGGTCTTGTCGGCGTAGTTGACGCCGGCGTCGATTCCCTCGACCGACACCTTGGCAATGTCGGGCACCGCGAGGTAGTTGTGCAGGAGCGCCTGGAACTTGAAGTCGTCGGCGCCAGTGTTCAGCACGTGCAGATCAGACACGAGCTGGTGCGCGGCAAGCGTGACGACGTAGTGGAGCTCGATCTGGTGGGGGAACGACGCGGGGGGCGGGGGGGCGACGAGGCGCACCGAGACGCCCTCTTCGCGGTCGAGGAGCACCTTTTCGAGCTTCCACACTTGCGTGCGCGCATAGCCGTGCTGCTTGAGCGCAGCGTACTCGGGGGGAGACGCGGGGGGCGGGCCAAAGATGGGCTAGGGTTAGGGGGACCATAGGTCTGTGGCTCACAAAGACGACGGGGATGCCACCGCGGATCTGACGTTAGGCACACCACATGTACGCTCACCCACTGCCGCAGAACCATCGAGGTGCGCCTTCTTGGACACGAAGAGGCGCTCCTTGCCGCCGGCAACCCACGAGGTGACGGTCGCGCCAAAGAGGCTGGGGTTAGTGGCGAGAAAGTGAGTGGGATCGTACTAGACCTCTGCGGTCGAGCCCTAGAGAGTCAACGAGGATACGAGCTGCATACACACGTTGGGGTGCTTGAGGATGATGGATTTCTCGGTCTGCTCAACGGGCATGGTGTATAGTGTTGTTTGTGAAGATGATGAGGTGCTGCGAGAGCGCCAACGACATGACTCGCTGGAAATGCCCGGGGCTGGTGACGCACTGCGGCATGTGTCTTACACTCGCTGGCGGAGCATGCGGAGCAACGCAGTCCCTGCTCTGTGGGAGGTATTTGTCGGCAACCGCCGGCAGTCGGTTCGCCTCGTGGCCCGCCAGCACGGCAATTGCAAGCGCGCTGCTTTACCCCACAGCATTCCCAAAGCCCGAACCCTCTCTCACCCGCTCCGCTATCAAGCCACTGACTCTTTCCGCACGCCCGGGACATGGCTCATCCATCCCCGGTGTCCGGAAGCAGGCAGGGCAGACAGGCTGCAGGCTGCAGGCGATATGCAAACTGAGCCCGCACATAGCCGCCCGTTCAGGCGAGGGAGCCCCCAGCCAGCAGCCCCCCCGGGTGTCGGGCCGTGGGAATAATGACACGACCCGCTCTTGCCATGACCGGACGTCCGGTCCGACGCGCCTCGAGCCCGTTTTTCCCAGTCGTCATCTCTCGTGCCCTATCGGATATCCCAAGCCATTGCAGGCTTGGGCGGACATGGCGAGTGCGATCAGCCGGTGGCGGTGATGGATGGCCTGGTCCATGATCTTGAGTGGCGGTTGTGCAGTGTATCACTGGTATGCATGGTGTGGAAGGCTCCCTCCTCGGGTGTTCGGTTGCGGTTGTCATATGATGATTGCTTTGGTGCAGGCAGGTTGTCAAGCAATGGGACTACTGGAGCGTTGATTAATGAGCGACGCAGTCTCTTGCTTGGGGTAGTCAGTTTTCTATTGTTATTATTGTGACTGTATTGAAATAGTAATAGCCGCTTGCTTACATTGGGGGAGAGCGGACCTGTGACCTCCGCTCTCTTGTCTCTCTGGATATGGAGACCGAGGACGACACCCCATGACCCCTGTATGTTGTGCGTGGTTTTGCCTGGCCCGGAATGGCAAGCTGCTGCTGGTAATCACGAGAGACCAGCCCGGCCGCCCCACCCGGTCGCGGGCACAACAGCAGAGAGAAGCGAGCGGCAGTGGCAGGCGGCAGTGTAATCAAATCAGTTGGGTAGTAGTAGGTACCTACCTACYMCCACAACTGRKKYGKKMCASTGACAGGCGGATGGTCGTCATAGTGAATAGGGAGGTAGCATTACCTGGGATTCTCACCACCCCCCATTTCTTCCTCCGCCCCGTCCKCCCTCCCTCCCTCCCTCTCCGCCCGACTCTCGCTAACATCTCGCAGAGACCACCGACCTCTGGAAGAAGGTCTCGTGAGTATTGCCGAACAACATGCCCCGACAACCTCGCTCATACCCAGGTTCTTCGTCTGCATCCCCGCCACCCTCCTCGGCTGCGCCTGGACCTACAAGCTCGAGGCTGAGCACCACGCCCACCTCGAGCACCTCAAGCACGACAACGGCGGCGAGCTCCCCGAGATCCCCAAGTACGAGTACCTCAACATCCGGTAAGTATTCATCTACGTCTACCATCGGAGAATCAGCAGCAGCGGCGTAGCATGGACGCCAGCAGCGAGGACGGGCAGGAAACAGGAAGAATGGACACACGGGCCGCGTCGGCATACGGATCACCCGCCGACATGCTCCCTCTATTGTTCTCAACAGCCACCTTCGGAATGACCAAATACGCGCCCACGACTCGTCGCTCGCCCCCTGGTCCCTCTCTGCACCCACCCGCACCTCCTCCACTGGACCACCCCGGCCCTTAACGCCAACGCCCCTTGCTCGCTGCTGCTGCTGCTTCCCACAGACCGCGTGTGGCACCCACCCTCCACCACACCCACCAACCCTCCCACCGCTTTCCACCATTGTGCAGACAGCTAACATCCTCTCAGCACCAAGCCCTTCCCCTGGGGCATGCAGAGCCTCTTCTGGAATTCGGAGGTCAGTCTTTCTCTGCGTCTTTCTCCGCGAAAACCGATGCAAGAGGCGCGAAGAAGACGATCTCGAGCTCGAAGATGGAGGACAGGGCCCTCTGCTCCAAGTCGAGACTTTTTCTCAGTTTCCTCTGGCTTGTCGCCCTTCAAACACATGCTGACAGTCCCAGATCAACACCCGCGTCGAGTAAATTTGTCCCTTTCTACGAAATGGCAAAACGAATGCATGGATTACAGCAAATACTGAACACATTGTGCCGCGGGGGGAGCAATGTGGCAGGAGAACGTTGTGGCACCGAGAGGGCGAAGAGCTGTCAGTCGGGAAAGAGCGGGGAGCGCCTCCAGCCGAGCGTCCGTGCGCGTGCGCCTGAGAGTGGCCACTCGTCGGCCCAGGGTGGGTCCAGTCGCTCCGGCGGCGTTCAGTGCCGAACCAATCTGGCGACAACAGAGTTGTCACATGCGCCACTGGCTGAAGAATGAGGTACTGACCAGATTCACATAAGAGCACCGCTACCAACTGCCTAGCTACTACACACTGCAGATCCTATCATGTGATGTCGCCTCCCGGTTCCGCGCTGTGGAGCATGGCATGCCCGTGCCCCGAGCCTTGCACCACGCCACCATGTTATCGTCTGCCGATCCTCGCCACATCACCACCGCACACGACGCGGCCACGGCCGTCCTCCACCCCCGCCCAGCCCTCACTCGGCCTTGTCGGCCGTGACGGCCTTTACGATCTTGTCGCGCAGGTTTCCCGTGCGTCCGCGCTGGAGCGCATTCTTGAGCTGCGTCAGCGACAGGCCGAGCTCAGCAGCGGCCGCGTCGTAGTTGAGCGCTGCGATGCCCGACGCGAGGATGCGCTCCGTGAGCGCACCGCGCTTCTCGGCCGTCCAGCTGCCGGGCGTGACTGGGCCCCTCGTCTTGGTGGACGCCGCGCTGCCGCTGCCGCGGGTGTGGGTGCTGGTGTCCGGGTCGAGTTTGGCCCTAGGGTTGACCTTGGGGGTAGCTATCGCGTTACGGGGGATGTTGAGGTACGGCTTCTGATCACTGCTGTTGTCAAAGGAGGGGATGCCGTCATCGGACGAAACGGCGGCGGCAGCGGCGGCAGCGGCGGCGGCAGCGGCGGCGGCAGCCTTCTTGTTGCGCTTGGCGGGGCCGTCTTGCGCGGCGCGGCGCTTCTTGGCCGGTGTGGTCGCGGGGGTGGGAATCTCGGGCTTGACGCCAAACTCGTGCTCGAGCTCGAGGTCAAGAGGACCGGAGACAGGTATATGAGTCAGAGCCGGGGCGTTCTGGGGCATCGTGTTCTGGTCCATGGCACTGTTGCTGTTCGTGCCCATGTCGCCGTTCGTGTTCATGGGGTACTCGGGGCCAGGCGCGAGGAGGACAAAGTCGTTCGGTGTGAAGGAGGGGTTGTGAACGCTGGGCAACATTATGCCGTCAGGAGGGGCTGATTGGCGTGTTTGCTGATGTTAGTTGTAATACGTTGGG
The DNA here is from genome assembly GCA_002973495.1 of Apiotrichum akiyoshidainum. Classification (NCBI taxonomy): domain Eukaryota; kingdom Fungi; phylum Basidiomycota; class Tremellomycetes; order Trichosporonales; family Trichosporonaceae; genus Apiotrichum; species Apiotrichum akiyoshidainum. The sequence goes on from PQXP01000016.1 coordinate 127,873, forward strand.
CAAGGCACAACTAACTCTTCCCCAGGAAGCTGCCAGGACGCTCGGGCAAGAACCGTGAGGCTGGGGGCGAGGGGGAGGGGGACACTGATCTGATGTCAGTTGAGCATACCAGAAGGGAACTCACAGAGGGTGGATGGAGCCGGTTACACGGCAAAGTGGCAACAGGTTGAGGGCGACGTGACAGTGAACGGAGTATGGTGATGTGTCGTCAGGTAAAGGGTGCTGCGGACCAGAGCGGAGGGCGAAATGGATGCCGAAGCAGTCCAGGCAAGTCCAGAAGAGCAGGAACTAGATTGATATGTCGGTAGGGCTGAGAGATTCAAGAGAGGGCAGCAGAAGGTGGCTGGGTGGGAAGGGTGGAAGATGAAGAATGAGGGAAGAGGAGAGAAGAGGAGAGAAGAGAGGAGTGGCAAAGACGAGTGGAGCGCGCCAACAGGGTAATAGGCAGGCATGAAGTACTCGCCACTGCAGTACTTCACCAAGCGCCCTTGTATGTATGAGCTGCAAGGCCGATGGAATGAGAAAAAAAGGACGTCTGGCGTGTGCTGAGGCGTTGGCCGCTCGCACACACAAACCCCGTTCTGGAAAATGCGCCTTGACTGATGAGCGTCTTCCAATGAGGTAGTGAGGGGGGCATATCAAACAGTATCTGCATTGCCGGCTCTAGCGAAGAGGGATACTCGTTCAATAAAGCGAGGGATCATCAGTGCACGGTCTTTGTGGAGCCTGTGGAGTTCTGTAGAGGGAGCCGGGGTGTGCGGACACCTCGGGCGTGAGAAAGAGGCCCAATGTCCAACAGCTGAAGTGCAACCACAAGCGAAAGGATGGACAGAGGACGGCCAACATGTAGGGACAGCGGAGGGGGGCATTAATCAATGGGCAGAACGGGACGACCAAAATTGTGGCGGCCGGAAACTACATAACTCGAGAACCGCCACTCCAATCATTGAGGTGGCAGAACCCTCGGCCAACCAACTGCCGACCGCGTTCTCTGCCATCTCTGGGAGACTCGAGTCAATCCTGTCACTCGTTGTTGGACTTGTTACAAACATAGTCCACCCACTCAGTTTCACAGCGGAGACTTGCCCTGTGTCCTATGCTACGTGCGGGGAAGAGTGTTCGAAAGATACCGCCGAGACACCAGGATCGCGCTATTTTCTGCTAGAGACATGCACATATAGATCAGCGGAGGTGAGGGCCTCGGACGACCTGGGACGACCGCATTAGGCATGTGAAGCACTCCCCCGTGGGCCCCGTGGCAGTTACCATCAAGATCAGCACTGACAACAAAATAAGCAACAAGCAACAACACATGCGGCAGTGTGGCACGTTCCCGGTTCACCGTCTTCTTGTCGGCAGTGCAGAACAGTGGAGTGTCCGTGATGGCGGCGGTAGCTTTTGGTTTAATCCCACGGTTCTGGAGCCATCCTTCTTTCAGCAGTCAGTCGCCACAAATTGCAGCTGGACTTCTGCCGGGGCAAAACGAGACTCGCATCGGCCAGCGCTACGATCAGAAGGGGTGTTGTCTGGTTGGTTGTTGCAGAATATGCGGGGTGAGAGGAGAGGGGGAGGTCGGAGGGGGAGAGGGAGGGGGAGGATGGTTGTTGTCTGATGGAATATGATCTAGCTCAGAAGTACCTTAGATGCACTCGAGCTGGGTGCCGATAAACTTGCAAGAGTTGGGGCAGGTGGTAATGAGCTGCCAGCCGAGATCCCGCCAAGTGACATAGTTGCAGATCTTGAGGTGCTTGCCATCGCAGACGTACTTGCCCATCTCGCACGAGGACGGGACGTCGAGAGGGTAGCTGCCGCCGGCGGCGGTGTCGGTCGGGGCAGCAGTCGACGATGTCTTGGAGGCGTCGTCACAGATGGTAGTCCACTCGTCGTCGTCGTTCCAGACCGAGGAGGGAACGGCGATAAGGGCGGGAGGAGGAGTGAAGGTAGAGGCAGGAGCAGTCGAGGTCGAGCGCCACTTGGTGCGAGTACGAGTCTTGGTGTACGAAGACGAGGACGAGGACGAGGGGGTGGCGGCGGCCTTGGAGGAGGTGGAAGTAGCTGTCTTTGTGGTGGTGGTAACGGGCTTAGTTGACGACTTGGTCGCCGCCTTGGAGGACGTGGTGACTGCAGTCGACGACTTGGTGGTGGACGCCTTGGTGGAAGTTGTGGTGGTCTTGGTGGTCGTGACAACGGCACCGCCACCGTTGCCCGGGCGGCCCGACGCAGCAACGGTCTTGTCAAGGACCTTGACTGTGAGGCCGGTGGGGTTGTCGCCGCACTTGCCGCCGGAGATCTGGACGAATGCCTTGGCGCTGACATCGATGATACCGCCGCCGCCACACGCGCCGCAGTTGTCGTAGATGACAAAGGGGCCCTCGTCGAGGACAACCTCCTTGCCGCTAGCGTCGAAGATCTGGACTCTGGGTTGCGTCAGCACGTCTGTTGTGCATCTTGCTGTTCGGTTCGGTTCCAGCTACAGGTGTTTCGGGTTCGCTTCCGGGGCGCCGTTTGTTCCGTCGGCTCAGCACAGGTCCGAGCGCGAGTTTGAACCATGCACCGAGCGCGACGACTGCGGGCCGGTGCCAATCCTCAGGCCCCGTTGTCTTTGGCCCTGCACATTCCGATCTGCTCCCCAGGCCCAGGGAGGAACATCACGCCGGCGCCACCAGGGGACCCGCGCATTGATCCCCGTGCAATCGCAATCGGCCATTTGCCATCACCTCCACACTTGCGCTCACTCACTGCTTGCCGCACCAGTACTCGGGGCCCTTGCCGTCAGTGTTCAGGTCCATGGCCACAATACGGTTCGAGCCAAGCGACTCGAGCGTGTACGTGGTGGTGCCAGAGCCCTGGCACGAGGTGTAGCCGCCGTTGATGGTATTCCACCAGCCATCGGGGCCAAAGGGGCCTCCTTGCGCGTGGGTGCAGATGCCGAGGTGCTCGAGGTCATAGTAACTATTTGCTGTTAGGTTGAGGACAGGCAGGGAATACTTACCCAGTGGCCTTGACACCGGTCCACGACTTGACGACGGTCTGGGCCGAGGCACCAAGAGCGAGAAGAGGAAGAAGAGAAAGGTGGTACATGGTGAGATGTGAGGGTGTAGTGCCTCAGAGGTGGTAAAAGTGCGGGGAGGCGGAGAAGGAGTAGACTGGTGACAAGAACGTCTACACGGACTTGCCGCGGGGAGCGGAGAAACGGAAGGGAAAGAGCGTGGGTTGAAATGAATGTGATGGCACTAGGCCAGTATTCTGGAGAACACGATAAGGAGAAGAAGAAGATATGGTAGAGCGAGTGACAGACGAGAACAAGATGCATGGTGAGTCTTAAGAACAAAGGGGGGCAGAGGACAGAGCACGAGGAGGCTCTTGCTTTGCAGATGTGAAGGTAGCGTGCCATCTACCGCAAGCCGAGCATTGTCGCTCGCGGCCGCGGCTTGTGCACCTGATTCCCCACAAGCACGGCCGGGAGCGAACGGTGCTTGACGCCGAGAATGGTAGCAGTGACTCAGGGTTGCACTCGCGGGAATCGCCTGGCCTTGCCCTTTGCGTCGCTCCGGGCTGGTCACCGACTCCAGGATAGCGCATTGGGCATCTTATGGAGCGCTACGCAGCCACAGGAGCACCAGGCTCAGACTCGCAACACCATGCGACGAGGACCTGGCATCTCGGTCGGAGTGTTGGTCTCTGGTCGTACTGGAGGCGTCGGGCGTAAGCCACTTCGGGCCGTTGCCCACATGCAACCATCCGGAGCTGGGAGATGCGCATCAGGGGCCTGGCCTTACCTGCTAGTTTGATCATTCGCCGAAAGGTCTGTTCTCAACTTTTGCTTTCACGCCGTTTCGTGTCGCAAGTGGCGGCTCAACACCGACTATGCCTACCTGCAGTGAAAGCGGCGAGTGTCTCCAACAGCACCCGTACGCGGCAAACGCGGCGTCACCACACGTTAGGCTTCTCCATACCTTTTGTCGCGTGTTGCATGCCGCAGGCGTCAGGTTGAAGGACGCTGCATGTTTGGAGTTGGCACGTCCATTCTCTCTCTGACCAGGACTGCTTGCACGTTGGTGTGGCTGATCGCAACACAGTTTGGTGATAACAGCGACAATAATGAGAAGCCAGAGGAGACCTCAGCCAGTTTCAGGACCCAAAGACACACAATCCCCGGAAGAAAGCAAAGAAAAGGGAAGAACCCACACTGTATCGTGAGACTCGCAACATGTGCAGCCGCAGCGTGTCCTCGTGCTCGTGGGGTTGTAACACACTTGGATTGATCCCGAACCCTTTACAATCTGCTCAAACCTGCATAATTTCTCTGCAGCCAGCTCGGCCAAGCTCACAGCTTGGACTGCCTTCAACCACGAAACTTCATACACAAGACTGATACTTGGAGTGGCATCAGACAATACGGTGGGATTTTCCGTAACATTTCGGATAAACCCCGCACAGGTGGAGGGAGCTGCACAAAATGCATGAGCAAGCATCATCCCGGTGCCGCGTAGCCGGTGGCTGAGGGCGAGAGGTAAAGGTTGGGAAGGGCATGAGGGTCCGAGTCCTGGTTTGGCTTGGACTCTGCTCCATCCTCAGGTGCAGACTGGAGGATCCTGCAACTGAATTGTCAGAGACACCCCAGAGGCGCCCCCAATGAGTGGATGAACAGCGACGCCTACTTTCGGGGACAGCCGCGTCGCGCTCTCCGAGGTGTTGCATGTGTTAGTTGGCCGTCTGCTTTGCTGCGCAGTCTGGAAGGAATCGGCTGTTGGTGTTTCTGACGATTGTTCTCCATTTTTCAACGCTTTAGCTGAAAATAATTCCTTGGGTGCCACATTTCTGGTCTGCGGTCTGTGGCACTCACGGACCGCACATCCTGCTCCGTCCAGTTCTCGGAAAACGCGAGATCCACCTTCCGCAGTCGACTGTCCTACGTTCCGTCTGGCAAAGAGCAGACGCGGTCCCCACCACAAACTGGTGAGCTATCGGCCATCGAGCTGCTTCCTTTGGTTCCTCTCGTCAAGTCGGTGCAGGTTCTCATCATTCTCATGCACTTCACATTTCAAGTGGCCCTGGCCGTCGGGCCGGGACATGGGAGTCTACCTGACCCCGGATCCCAGTTTGTGTGCTTCAAGCCAGTGGACAACAGAATAAATACTGAACCGCCACTTTCCCGGTGCCTCGACAAGTGCTGGATGGTGGACGGCCCGCCGTTGGCGTCGTCGGCTTCGTTGGCCGCCCAACCGATTACTATCATCCTCTCTGTCACGAAAGCCCTCGGCCCGCCTCGAACTCCCATGCCCTTTTCCAGACTCATTAGTCTTTCGGTTCCCTGACTTGGAAGACATGGGAGCCTCGCCGATCCCGAGCAACGCTTTCGGCGAGAACGGCGATCAGACCTGTTTGTCATTAGCCACTAGAGCTTGGACGGTCCGTTGGGTCTTGGCATTGCTTATGTGATTCTTCCGGACCGAGCAGTTAGAAGGAACCCAAATGGGCGCGCTATCACGCTGTCGGGTTCAGAAGGGAGACCGGCGGGGAGGACTGCGGCTTGAATGACCTGTGGGGAGCTTGTGTTCAGCAACTCGGGCCGTGTCTTCACTAGGGGGTGGTGCGCCGCTGCTATCAGGAGAAGGATCATTACCCACAGGTGCAACACGGCTACCACCTCCGGCGGCCCCAAGGGCGAGAGGCGGCGTATAGTCAGTCCACGTACCTTTCTTGAACAACAACCGGAACTCGACAGGCACAACTTCAGGTGATGACAGTCTTGCAGTGCTTCTTGACTTTGGACCTTCACTATCTGTCTAGTACAGCCTTCACAAAGCCATGAGGCCTCTATCTGCTACACAGAGACATGGGGAACAGTAGTAACAAACAGGGAAGCAAGAAAAAGGACACTGGCGAATGCGAGTGGCTTCTCCGCCAGGGAGTCGAACCCTGCTCTAGCGTGATCTCCATGAGAGACGCTTATAATAACCGATATACTAGCGAAGACGATGTCTATTATGCATTTGGGCCATTGCCGACGATTCTCTATGCATCCGCATTGCGTAGAAGCCAGAGAAGGCGAAGCGGAGGCGGTGGGAGAGGGTGGTTGAAGGAGAAGGTTGTTTCCGCCACATTGGTGGAGTGGAGGTTGGCGGAATATCTGCCCAATTCAGGATTGAATCGGAGCGGCGGATGAGGTAGCCCGACCACAGACAAAGCTTTCCGCTTCATATGCTTGTAGAGTGCGGCTTGGCCAGTGCACACTGCACATGTTTGGTGACGTTGTTCAACGCGTCCACTCGTCCACTTGCCAACTGGCGCCACAAAAATCTAACGGCGGCGGCTGGTTGGCCTCCTCCACCGCCCCTTGCCCTGTCTCAACGCCACCGACTGTTGTGTCGTCTTTCCGAAACGCGATCGTGTTTACTCTTTTGCAGTTTCCATCCTATATCCTATGCAGATACCACTTTGCGTGCGAAACCCATGGGGAGGCGATTTCAACCGGGCATGGGACAGGTAGGCTTCAGAGTTACTTATCTCCAGGGGAGGATCTGGGCAGCGTCTGAGATCCGTGGGAGGATATGCTACAATGCAGTGTTCCGGTGTGCAGTGCATACTGTGGGGAGCGTCTTGACGAGAGTCGTCCGGTGCACGATGCTGGGCGCAAGAAGGGCGTGGCCGTCAGCGCAATTTGTTCGAGGCGCATCTTTCGCTTGATGTCGTCCGAATCTTTTGATTGATGCCTCTCCACGAAGCCGTGATATGACAATAGCTGAGAGTGTGTGGTGAGGGCGAGGGCGACAGAGAGTGCAGATGTTATATTGTCTTGTGCGGAATGTGGCACGCGTCATGGGGGCCAATAGTGGGAAAAGCCGATCAACAGGCAGAAGTGGAGGTTGCTTTTGGTGCCACTTTGGCAGGCAGCCGCTGTGAGCTTGTTTTCCATCTTCGTTTCTGATGCATGGCGTCGCTGCTGCATGCATTCAGTGGTCTACATGGACACCAGTCGCGCCAGTCGTCGTGATGTCGATGAGAGGTGCATGCAGATGAATGAATGAGATTGTGGCTCCATGCTGAAGCGAGTGATCGTCGCTTAAAAAAAAGGTTCCGCGTGGTGCCAAGCGCGTCACCTTGTGAGGTTGCCATTGTCAAGCGAGGCTCCATCATCCTTGTCCCTGTGCTCGCCACCACCACCTGCATCGGCGCCAACGAGGACAACGACAACAACAGCAACACCTACTTGTATGCGTTGCTTCTATCTCCCTTGCATTGTCGGAGCCTCGAACAGCATCCTACCACTCCCCTGCTTTAATCGATCATCACATTAACCCGCCCAAGCCGCCGCCGCCCAGACACCCGCGAATCCATCCCGCCCTGTCCTGCAGTTCCTCCATCCCTCCCTCCCTCCCGCTTCTCCATCCATCTTGCGTCCCAACACACCTTGGCGCTCTCAATCCTCTTCACATCATCCATTCCTCCTCTTCCATCATCCATCCCCCCCACACTCGTTGTCTCCCCCCCCCCCACACTCGTTTCCTTTTTTCCAAAACGCACCACCGCCGCCGACACTCACGCACTCCTCGCCATTCATTTGTTCGTCATTGCCCTCTGTTCAATTCACACACCGCTCAACAACGCCCGTCTCTCCTGCTTCTCTCCACACGCACGTCCTCCCCTTTATCATCGCCTCTTCTCATCGCCGCCCACCGCGTAACGCTAGCTGTACAATTTCTACGCCACTCACCCTCGCGCCATGACCATCGTCCTCTTGTCATAAAAGAGACCCATTCTCGTTCTCCTCATCTCCTCTCACTCTCAATTCTCCACTTTTCATCCTCGCCACCTCCCTAATCTAACCCATGATCGGGCTCAACGCCGAGGCGTCCTCCAGCCGTAGGACGCTCGACTCGACGCGGACACGGCGCTCAGCTCGCGCACGGGCCTTGTCAAACGCAAACTCGGTTCGGCCTCCGGCACCGTCACCCCCTGTCTCGACGGCTACCCTCCCCGCGACAACAACTCCATCGATTGCTCCCAGCCAGCGCAAAGTGCGCACAGTTCCCCGTGAGTTTCTTCTCTCTAAAAGTGGCCCCATCTGACAACCAGCATCGGCCGTGTTTGACCCACCCACGCCTCCATCGGAAAGCCAGCCAACACTACCCACTTATGATACTATTGCACAGCCCAAGCCTCGCGCCCCACCCCCCACCAAGCGCCGTCGTCGTGTGAGGTACATTTCCTCAGACGAGTCCTCGTGTGACTCGGACGACTCAGCGTCGTCAGACGACGAAGCGCCATGGTGGACGTTTACTGCGCGTGGCATGTCAAAGCTCCGCGCCATGCGCGGTTCCGTCGATCACGGAAAGCTTGACGGAAACGACAGTGCATACGAGTCTGGACGCGAATTACCACAGCAGCAGCAACAGCAGCAGCAGCCGCTGCGCGACAGGGTCCGCCGCAAGCGTACAGAACGCTCTCGCTCAAGGGATTACAGCGGTGCGGGGAGGACACCGGACCGCATGGACAGCGCCGACTCAAACACTACCCCGAAGGAGGACCGCCGCCATTCGACTACCAAGCTCTTCCACCCACGTCCGTTCCGTCTCCCGGCGCCCCTCGCGCGCCGCTCGACAGACCTCAACTCTAGCCCGATGCTGCAGCTACAACTCGGTCAGAGCGCTGACATCCCGGCGCCCGTCGGGATGACGCGGTCCAGCTCTGCCCCAGGAGCGCGCCCTGCATCCACCCCTGCTGGAGAGGGTATCGATATTCAGCGTACCGACACCCCCGAAGCACTTGTTGTCACCGACAATGAACTAGGTGCGCAGGACCGTGCGTCACCAAAGCGCCCAGGCTCTGTGCGCCGTTTCCTCCAGACCGCCCGCACGCGACACGGCAGACTCAGAGACAACTATGATTGCGTCACCTAGATACAGGGCAAAGCAGCGCCTGTTTGGCTTTGGCGGAGTCCCAGAGGAGACCGACATTGTGGACCTATCGGACGCACCTGAAGACGGCACTCCCACTGCTCAACAGCGCCTGCGCCGCCTGAACGCCAACAACCTGCGTATCCGCTTACCACCACCCATCTCTCAGCACTTTGCCAACGGCTGGCCCCACGCTGGTTCTTGGCAGGAAGCGTACCGCACCGGTGATGTTTTCGAGGAGAGAGACCGTGGCGATAAGGACCCTCTCTCTACCTCGACGGGAGCACCCGCAGCCGTGGACGAGAGCGGCCGCCCCGGGAGTCTCGCCGCCAGCCAACACCGCAGCAGCTTCCCTACCGTCCAGACCTCGACACCACCCTCTGGCATCATCCGTCCCCGCGAGCTGGACGGCGGCAATGGCACCAGCACGGACACCGATACTCCCAGGGGCCCCAGTGTACGGATATCCCCGATGGCGAAGCATATGCTCGTCAATCGCTCCTCTTCTGAAGCTCCGATGGAGCGACCAGTACGCATGAAGCGCAAGCAACGCCGGAACCGTCGTTACCGCCCTGCTCAGGTTCCCCCTACTCCTGGAGGCCTCGGCTTTGCGCCGTCCATTCGGAGCGTCAATACGAACGGCTCGTGGAAGCAGCCCGGCGTAGTGGCGGCCGAGTCAACCGACCCCTTTGATAACATCAACCCCTTTGACCGCATCGACGAGGAGTACATGCTCACGCCTCAGCAGAGCCGGCCGTCCGAAAAGGGTACGCCTGGTGGCTGGAGCTGGCTGATCCGCCGTCCCCGGCAGCGTACCGCCCTCGACGGGCTCTCGAAGCACGAGCGCTTCCGTCGCATGCTCTTCCTTGACGCGCGTATTACAATCTACCTCCGTCTGTTCAACTTGGCAATCGTCGTGACGCTCCTCGCTCTTGCTGTGACAATCCGGCACCGCCTCAACACGATGGGCTACCCAGGCATCATCGGCCCTTCTACCACCCTCATCATTGCATACGCGTCGTTCACCATGTTGCATGTCCTCACTGCCATTTACCGCGAGTACTTTGGCCGTCCCATTGGTCTCTGGGGCCTGCGCTCCAAGATGCTCTGGGTGTGCCTGGACCTGCTGTTCGTGGCCTTGTGGTCGAGCGCAACAACGCTAGCGATCAACGACTACATTGATACACCGCTCGACTGCACCCCGTTAGCACCGTGGTGGACGCCCGGAATCGACTACTACGAGGAAAGCAGTGTCGCCGCCAGAACAGTCCAGTTCATTGTCGACAAGCCTGTTCCAGCCTCGGTCCGCCATTCGAGTGCTGCAAGCGACGTGTGCGCGCGCCAGGTCGCTTGCTTCTCCATCTCCATCGTCGCGCTTCTTCTCTACGCCGCCAACATGGTCCTCTCGCTGTTCCGTATTTTCGAGACTGTGCGCCGCACGGCCGGAGGCGGTCGCAACCAGATAACCAGTACAGTTTAGCAGAAGCGATGCGACTGTCTCTGGTGATGGCTACAACAACATTCCTCTTAGTGCCCGTACTTGAACGGGACACACGCAACACCTTCACAGCCCCTGCTTCTGTTACGCGCAGCCGCCTGCACAGCCCGTCGGCGCTGCTGGCCCGGAGCCAGTGGGTTCCACACCTTTTCCACCTTGGTAATACCATCCTCGTCTCCCATTTCGGATTCTCCTCGTGTGACACACTTGCATACATACATAATCTTCAAGTTGTTTGTACTTTGCCTTTCTCTGTAGCAGCAGTAGATTTACATTGCATAAAACTGCCCAAATGTCAAAGCGGGGCACGGTGGGCTTGCTTGCGTGGCATCATCGCCGTCGCAGTACTTGCACCCGTGGCACTCTGCCTACCTCACGAGCCCCGAAAGGACATGATGGAGAATGAGAAAGTGCCGTCCACATGCCGTCCACAGGCGGATCTTGAGCCACTGACCCCTGCTGTGCTGTAGCACCAAGTTGTACAACGTTTGCACCTAGTTTGCAGAAATGCCATAGATGCATGATGATATCAAAGCCAGAACAGTAACTAACAAGAACCCTCTCCTTACTCGACGTCCATGATCTCGGTGCCAAACATGCCGCCGTCCATCTCGCTGATGGTGTAGTCCAGAACGTAGCTCTCCTGGACGAGGCGGTCGACACGTCCCATGTGGCGCTCGGAGTAGGGGATGAGCGAGTCGAGGAGCTCGCGCATGGAGATGGTGGGCGCGGTCGACTTCTTTGCGGCGGCCTTTGCCTTCTTCTCGGCGTCCTCGTCATCGTCGCTGTCGTCGTCGCTGTCGTCCTCGTCGTCGTCCTTGGGCGGGTTGGCGACGCGCTCAAAGGCAGCCAGAATGTCGTCGGGGCTCCTGAGGCGGAAGATGGCGTGGAGGACGGCCTGGGCGACAGGGGCGTTCTTGGCGTTGGCATTCCAGTCGCGGACGTGCTTGAGGAGGCGAACGAGGTCGAGCGCGGGGAGACCGCGGATGACGGCGTCAATCTCGGGCGACACGGAAGCAGTCACGGCGTCGTCGTTGTCGTCAGTCGCAGACGAGGTGAGGACAGTGCGGAAGAGCGACAGGAGACGGCCGGGCTGCGACATGGCGAGCGCCAGCATGATGGCGCGGCGGTAGTCCTTGACCATGACAAAGTTGTTAAAGTCCTGCTCGGACTGGACGGCAGCGATGAGCGCAGCGTTCTTCTCCTCCTGCTCCACCTCGCTCGAGTCGTGCCAGAAGGTCGCGACCGAGTCCGCGCCAGCGGACAAGATGGTGCTCTCCGAAGGAGAAACAGCAAGAGCCCACACCTTGTCCTCGTGGTTGTCGAGCGTCGCGACGCACTCCTCGTCCTTGATGTTCCAGAGCTTGACGAGGCCGTCCGACGCCGACGACACAAGCTGCATGCCGGAGGTCATGAAGTCGACGCGCAGCACCGAGTTGGTGTGGCCCTCGAATGTCTTGAGGCAGGTGAAGTCGTCGAGCGACCAGAGCTTAATGGTGCGGTCGGCAGCACCCGAAGCGACGATACGGTCGTTGCGGCTAAACTTGACAGTCCAAACTCCACGGCGGTGACCCTTGCAGGTACCAATGTGCTTGATGGCGCCCTGCGCGCTGGATCCACCGGTGTAGTCGATCTCGAACAGCTTGACGAGCTTGTCCTGCGATCCCGAGACCAGGAAGCGGTCGTTCGGCGCGAGATCCAAAGCGTTGATATCCTTGTCAGCGATGGGAAGAGTAGCGAGCGAGCGGAGTTTGATAGGCTCAAAGTCCTCGTCGTCCTCGTCGAGCTCGTCCTCAACGATAGCCGAAAGGTCCCACATCTTCACTGTCCGGTCCTGCGACGCAGTAACAAGGAAGCGGCCCTGTCCGCTCTCCATCTTCTTGCTGAACACGACAGCACCAACAGCCTCAGCGTGACCCTCGCACACCGCAACACAGCGCCATCCGCTCGGTCCACCGGGAATCCACACGCGTGCTGTGCGGTCCTTGGAACCAGTGACGAGCCAGCGGCCATCGGGCGAACGGTCGAGACAGAGAACCATGTCGCGGTGCCCGCTCAGCAGACGCGCGTCAAAGTCCGAAGTGGAGTAGATGCGCACCAGCGACGAGTTTGTCGCCAAAGCAACATGCGACTCATTGCCGGCCTCGGTTGTCAGGAACGCGCAGTCGACAATGTCGTCGTTGAAGCCGATGACCTGGCGGGTAGTGGCCAGTGTCGACAGAGAGTGGAAGATAATGTTCTGGTCCGCGTGCACCGAAACGAGCGACGAAGTTGTGGAGTCGTACCTGGGGTCAGCAATGCACGCGGAAGCATGTTACCTACATTGCCTGGATCACTCCGCGCTGTTCGTCCTCCTCATCGACCGCCTCGTCGACACCCTCGACACCCTTCATAACTGCGACCTCGGTCGCCTTGAGAACGTCCCAAACACGGACCTTGCCGGCCTCTCCGGCAGTGTAGCAGAGGAGACGACCGGCTGACGAGCCGACGACAGACTCGTCAGTCGGGAGGAGGCCGAGGGCCTCGACCTGCTCGTTGGCGAGGAGGGTCTGGACGATGCGGGGAGCGGCGCCCTTGCCCTTCTTGCCCTCCTCTCCAAGGTCCCAGACAAGAACAACCTTGTCACGGCCACCGGTGACGGCCCAGCGACCGTCGTTCGAAACGGCGATACCACGGACGACGCTGACATGGCCCTCGAGGACGGCCTTGGGCTTGGCACCACCACCACCGCCAACAACGACACGTGCACCCGCGTCACGGAGGTCGAACACGCGAACCTTGGTGTCGGTGGAGCCGGTCCAGAGCTCCATACGTTGACGCTCGTCGCCGGTTGTCGGGAAGGCAAAGTGGAGGGCAGAGACGGGGCCACCGTGTCCGCGGAACATGTGGGTCACGTAGCCGCCAGCAAGGTCCCAGACCTTGACAATACCATCTGAGCTTCCGGTGGCGAGAAGGGTAGAGTCGGGAGAGACGGTGGCAAGAAGAATGGGAGCAGACGATGCACGGGGAAGCGCGCGCACGTACTGCAGCAGGGGCGGCTTCGGGGTGGTAGCGACCTCCTCGGGAAGAGGGTAGTAGCGGATTGTGTTCGACTGGTGGCAGGTGATGAGGGTGGGGGGAGAGGTGTGGTACGAGAGCGCGAGAGCGGTGATGGAGGTAGTGTCCTGCGCCGTTAGCAACTACGGACCGGTCGGCATTTCTGATGTACTCACTCCCTTGACGCGGGCGACACCACGGCCGGTGCGGATCTCAGTCACGAGGACCTCCTCGCCCATTGTTGTGATGAGCCACTCGCCATCGCGGGTAAGCAGCACGGGTCCGCCCGTGTACAGAGGGCGAATAGAAGTGGGAGACGCGCGGAAGCTGGGGCTCGTTAGCAGCTTGATATGGTCAGCTGATGAAGCTACTCACCTCGTCTTGAGCTCGCGCTTCGAGGGCTGGCCGTTCATGTTGGCTAGCTGGCTCCAGTTGCCTGAGGCTTTTAGGGGATTCGAGTCGCGGGTGATGGAGACGCTCCTGTGTGTTCCTGTGTGTTGGAGGGCCGCTGAGAAGGGTGGGTGTGATGTCGAGGGAGGGATGAGAGGTGGTCTAGAGAGCAGCAAGGGTGGAGATGAGAGGCCAAGAATGTTATCGAGAAACATGAATCTCAACTTTCTTTAACCGGGGGGTCTATTCAAACAAGTCACGTGGCAACCACCCAATGCGGGGGGGATGCGGGGTAGTTGGCCGGCCGCAAGCTCGCTGTCACTCCGCGCGTGTCCACTGCTACATCCATTGCATTCATCCGTTGCATCTCTCCGTCTTGTCTCTCTCTCATCACACCGCATCCCTCTCCTTTACATCCATACGATACCCACACCCGAAGCACGATGCTCGCCGTCGCGTCGAATCTCTTCGGCAAGTCGTCGACATTGTCGGCGTACACCGTCCACTCGAATGGTCCATCACCAGCGTCCTCCTCCACCAACCTCGCCGCGGGCGGGGCACGGTCGGGCCGCTCCTCGCCCGCACCCGGTGCCCACGCCCACCCTTTCAACGTTGGTCTCTGGAAGGTCATGTCTGCGACCCACAAGACTACCGGCAAGGACGTTAGCGTCTGGGTGTTTGAGAAGCGCGTCCTAGACGGACTGCGTACTGGACGCGAGTTTGTCATCGACCAGCTCAAGAAGGAGGTAGGTCATTTGCCTTGTCGACGTACTGACACACAGGCAACATCTCTCTCGCGTCTCCGCCACCCCGATATTCTGCACATGGTTGAGCCGCTCGAGGACTCGCGTACGGAGCTCACCTTTGTCACCGAGACCGTCACTGCCAGCCTTGGCAACGTCCTCAAGGCCGCAAAGAGCGGCGCCTCGCGTACCGGCCGGGACGGCGAGGTCGACCTCGATGAAGTTGAGATTCAGAAGGGCACTCTTCAGATCTCCAAGGGTCTCTCGTTTCTTCATGTGCAGGCCAAGAGCGTGCATCTCAATATCAACCCCGACGCGATTCTCATCAACGCCAAGGTGAGTTGTCTGTTGAATGAACGCTAACCTCGCAGGGTGACTGGAAGCTCTCGGGCCTCAACTTGACTACACCACTGACGTCGCCTGACGGTGGACCGACCAAGGCCCAGTACCCCGAGATTGACACGCGGCTACCACCGCAGGTCCAGTTCAAGGTCGACTACCTTGGTGAGTTCACTATGCAGCCCCGAAACTGACCACCAGCACCCGAGTACGTGATCGACTCGCAGCTGTCGCCGGCAAACGATCTTTACTCGCTTGGATGTCTGCTGTACGCGGTTCACAATGGAGGCCGCCCACCGTTCTCCAACAAAGGCTCGCTCAATAGCCTGAAGGAGAACGCCTCCGGGCCGCTCGTCCGGAAAGACTACGCCCGTGGTGCTCTGTGGGACCGCTGCAGCAATGAACTGAAGGGTAAGCGTGCACAGAGGGACAGGCTAACTCCAGACCTTCTCCCCCGTCTGCTGACTCGCAACGCCAACGGCCGCATGACGCTTCAGTCGCTCCCGAATCACCCATTCTTCTCCTCGCTCGCGATCTCGACGCTCAACTTCCTTGACCCGACGACATTCGCGTCCAAGCCGCGGGAGGAAAAGGCGACGTTCCTGCGCGGCCTCGTGCGCGTCCTGCCCAACTTCTCGGAGCGCCTCAAGAAGGGAAAGATCCTTCTCAGCCTGCTCGAGGAGATGAAGGACCCCTACCTCCTCCCGTTCCTCCTTCCGAACGTCTTCGAGATCGCCAAAGGTCTCAGCAAAGACGAGTTTTCTGTCGTTTTACCCAAGCTGCAGCCGCTGTTCACCCTCAAGGACCCACCCCAGAACATGCTCAGTAAGTGGCGTACTGAGATTCTTTCTAACCCATACAGCTCTCATTGAGAATCTGACATTGCTCGAGGAGAAGACCACTCCCGCCATTTTCCGAGAGAGTGAGTTGGACAATTCTCACCAGGACGCTTATGCCAGGCGTGATGCCTCTCATCTACAACTCGCTCGAGAGTGAGCACCTCCCGGTCCAGGAGCGCGTCCTCAAGACCGTGCCGCACCTGTGCGAGATCCTCGACTATGGTACCGTGCAGAACGTCCTGCTCGTAAAGATTGCTGTAGGTGACGGTATTGTGATTCAATCTAACCTCCAGATCCTCTTTACCCGCACGCGTATCCTCACCGTCAAGGTCCAGACGCTCGAGTGCTTCCGTGCGATGGTGTCGACACTCGATGCCACCACCCTCACAACGAAGCTTGTCCCGTTGCTCGCAAAGATCAAGACCAAGGAGCCAGCGGTTATGATGGCGACGCTGGGCGTTCAGGAGGCGATGGGCGCCAAGGTTGGCCTTGAGGCAATCGCAACGCTCGTCCTCCCGCAACTCTGGTCCATGTCGATGGGCCCTCTCCTCAACGCGGAACAGTTCAGCCGCTTCATGACGGTCATAAAGTCGCTCGGCGCACGCGTGGAGAAGGAGCATAGCCAGCACCTGCGCGAAGTGCGCAAGATCGAGGAGCAGACCAATTCGTTTGCCAACGGCGGATCAGAGAACCCATTCGACTTCAACGCCATCGGTGGAGGAGAGGTCGACTTCGAGGCTCTCGTTAAGGGGGGCGGCGGTGGTGCTTCTGCTGCTGCGTCATCTTCTGCCGCCGCCGCCGACCCGTGGGGCGATGGATGGGACGACACTCCCGACCAGGGCACGTCTTTGGTGAGCTTCCGCAACCTTTGCCCGCTAACATCAGTCGTCCGTGTTCCCCGGTCTGGGTCTTGGCGGCACATCAAACGCTGGCTCAGCACCCACTTCCCCGCGACCGAGCACTTCCAGCCGCCTGGGTGCGAAGCCGATCCCCGCGTCCTCGTTCAACTCGACAGCCTTCACCGCACCGACACAGCCGCGCCAGCCCTCGTTCTCCTCCCCTGTGCCGCCAGCTCAGCCCACTCGCCAGGCGTCGTTTGGCTCGGTGGGTCTGCAGCCTACGCCTGCCCAGTCGGCCCGTCCATCCGCCTCTACATCATCTGGACCGAACTACAACCTCAGCCTTGCACCGCAGGTGCCAGTCGCCAAGCCCATGTCGCCCCAGTTCCCAAGCTTCTCTGGCGCCCCCCTGCAACCTTCGAGGTCGCGGTCACCACCGCTCCCTGTGCCGAGCTTTGGCGGTATGGGTGGTATGGGAAGCATGATGGGTATGGGGACAATGCAGCCCCAGCAGCAGTCGCAGTCGATGTTCGCCGCCATGTCCACCCCCATGGCCCCTGCCGCTCCCGCCGCACCGCAACAGCAGAACCGCCCGCCACCAGGCTGGAATGGCACCGGTAGCGGGCTGATGCAGCCCACGTCGGCGCCCAAGCCAGCATGGGGCTCGGGGCAGGCTTCATCCGCCGACTGGGGAGACTTTGACCCGCTCAAGTAGTTTCAGCCAACTAGCCAGCTAGATAGAGCTCATAGTGTGCATGTACATTAGATGGTGCGACAGAAGGATGCGTAATGCGGAATGGAATGGGGATTGGTGGTGTTGAAATGCGTGCTCTCTACATGGCGACGTCTTGGACGGGAACGGCGTCCTGCTCCTGCGGCTTGATGGGCTCCGTCGCGGGCTCGACCTCAGCAATGAGCTGGGCGGCCGGCTTGGCCTCACTCTCAGCCGTAGCCTTGACCTCAGTCTTGCCCTCGGCCTCGTCCTTACCCCCCTCCGGCATCTCCACCTCCTTAACGAACTCAACGACCTGCACCTTGTTCTTCTCCCTCTCCTGTTCCTCCGCCTGTCCCGCGCGCATCTCAACGTTGCGCAGCATGTCGTTAGCGGCGAGGAAGCGGATCGTCTGCGTGAGCTGCGACAGTGTGTTCTGGATCGGGTTCGCAAGGAGCTGTTGGTTGTCAGTACAGAACGAAAGCTTATCGACACTTTGCACTTACGGCGCCGAGCATACTGGGGCGAGAGAATGGGTTGGCGCGCTTCTGCGGTGGCTGGCGGGGTGCGGGGGGCTTGGGCGGGCCACGCTTAGTCTCCGGGAGAGGGCGAGCGTCCGCTGCTCCCTCGCCGTCCTCCGGTGCGGGTGCGTCGTCCTTGCGGTCCTCGGCTTCCTTGCCCGCTCCCTCCTCCTTTTCCTTGTCCTTGCCCTTCGCGCCCGCCCCAGGCGCATCGCGCTCGTGCCTGTAGCGGCACTTGTTGCCGTGCCTGCACTTGCCGCGGAGGAAGAAGCGGCAGATCGGACGTGTGTCGGCGGGCTTGGCCGGGGCAGCGGCAGCCGGCTTCTTGGATTTGGGCTCATCGTCCGAGTCGTTGTCCGAGTCGGAATCTGACGCTGAAGAGTCTGAGTCAGACGACGAGTCAGAGCTCGAGTCGGACGCGTCGCTGGAATAGCCCACAATTGCGGGCCCACTGACGGCCGCCGCTGGGGCCTTAGGAGTAGCAGCAGCATCAGGGGTCGGCTCCTCGGGCTGGCGGTCGCCGGTACGTCCTGCGCCGCGGCCCCTTCCGCGTGTTGTCGTTGTCGCCCTTCCACGCGCGGCCGAACCGCCGACAGACGCAGGCGCCGCCTCGCGGCCCCACTCCTCCGCTGCGCGCGCAGGATCCAGCCGTTGCTTCTTCCGCGGATTCTCGCCTCGCGCCACCGCCTCGGCGCTCTCCTCTTTCTGTCCGTTAGTTTTGGCATCCGAGATGACGACGGAGCTGAAACTGACCCTTTCCGCAATCCTGGCGGCGCTAGGCCACTTGCGCTTTCGCTCCGCGATCCACGCCGCGATGTCTTCCGGCGTCTCGAGCCGGATGCCGGTGCCCTGAATCGTCGGCTTGATGCCGCTCTTCTTGAGGTTGGCCAAGTATCGCTCCTCCTCCTCGCTGCGCTCCTCGGGCTTGCCGTTCGGGAACATGAGGTGGCGGTCGCCTTCGTGCTGCTCGACCAGGTCGCCGGGGCCCGTGAACTTGCACCCGGGGTGCGAGCAGTTGCGCCACGCGTTCGGGATGGCTGGGGCTGCTGGTGCTGGGGCGGGTGCCGGGGCGGCAGGTACAGGGGTAGCGACGGGGGCAGCGGGGTACGCGTATCCGGCAGGATACTGGTATGCTGCAGCGTAGTATCCCCCCGAGGCGTTATATCCGCCTGACGCGTTGTAGCCACCGGAGGCGTTGTAGTTGGCCTGCGGGTAGTATCCGCCAGAAGGATAACCGCCACTGGCATTAGCAGCGGCGTATCCTCCGCTCGCATTGTAGGCTCCGTATGCGCTGTAAGGCGCATTGGCGTATGCGTATGTGTTGTATCCCGGGTATCCGCCGCTCGTGTTCGCGTAGCCTGCTGTCGCTTGTGCTGTCGCCTGCGCCTGGTGTCCATGTCCGCCGTGTCCACCGCGCGCACCGCCGCCGCCGCGCCCGCGTCCTCTTCCAGTCGACACCGAGGTCATGGATAGCGGGGCAGACGGTCCCGCGCCGGGCCGAGGAGGGAGCGGGTTCTGCCTCGACATTGTGTGATGGGTGATGGGTGATGGGTGATGAGAGGTGGCAAGTGCGTCATTCATCAAAACATTAAACCTGCGAGACCGACTTTTGGACCGACAGCCAAGATCACGTGAACCGGTGGAGGTGATATGAGTCCATTAGGGTCATATTTTGTAATACCAGGTGGTTTAATAGGAGCATTTGCTTCCGCTAATCACTCCGAATGATCCTCGGGAAACATGTCAATGCTCGAAGTTGAAGAACGGCGTCTGCTCGTCTTCTTGCTGTACCCACTCTCCCTCCACCACCACCCCACTTACCAGCAACAATGGAGGCCCTGTCGCGTCGCGAGGAGGAA